>QFEQ01000089.1:341204-416382 GCA_003316335.1 Hemileccinum impolitum | reverse complement strand
CTCCAGCAACCCCAACCCGATTCCTACCACCCTTCAGATCCCTATGTCCCCCAAGACCCCCCAAGGGAACTGCCTCCGCCGCCGCAGCCAATCCCCGCTTCCCAGCCTCAACAGCAAGCACCTCCGTCCCCCCGCAAGTCCATGTTCGAGTTCATCTCCCCGTTTGACGCCCTTTCCTCCAACCCAAATACCATCAAGAAGAAGCCCGTCCCCACCACCCCCGCTAGCATATCCAGCGCCAACGAAGACTCTTGGACCTCGGCCTCTCTTGGTTCTCTCAATGATCCAAAGCGAAAGTCGGTCGAAAACCTCATCGATCAATTGACCCGCGGCCAGGCGCCCGCCCCCTATCCTCCCGCTCAGCCACCTTCTCCTTCTTACGACCCGTACAACACTGCGGACGAGTATTCTCAGCTCGAAGCTAACCAGCCCACCCCGCAACAGTCCCAACAGCAATCTCGCCCTATGCCCCCACCCCCTCTTCCTCCAAAGCCAGCCCGTGTCTCTTCCCCTCGCGCATCACCACCCAAACTCCCCGTCCAGCAGCAACAGCAACAGCAACAGCGCCCCCAGGGGAGGCCGGCCGAGTCCCCCGTCGGACAGCCTATTAGAAGGGACAAGGAGGGCTCCCCAGGTCCCCGCTCGAACTGGAAGAACGACGGCCGTGGCAAGGTCGTCAACAAGGGCAAGTCTCAATCCAGCCCCAGGTAAGCACCCTCGTTGTTCTCATCCATTCCACCCTCAACGTCTCGCAGTGCCCAACCGCAAATGATCGTGTTCGACGTGTCTCAGCCCCTCGACGAAATACAGGCAGCCAGAGACGCCGTCAAGTCGACCGCCATTGCCCTCGTCAAGCAAGACCCAGTCTTCTTACCCGGCACTACCATCGGAGCAACCCACTGGATTGCTTATGCCATGACGAGGGGTCGTGTCCGCGTCATCTCGCGCTCCAGTGGTGATCGCACCCTGCTGCAATTGCCTACCGTCTTTGGGCCAGCCACTCAAGTCATCGATATGGCGGTTTACGGCAACAGGCTTGCAGGTGTCACCTCTGATGGTGGCTTCGTCGTTTGGCAATTGCCCGAAGTCATCACGGACGATGTTCCGTACGTGTCTATCTACTCGTGATGCATGCATATCAGCTAAGATATCATGTCCAGCGGCCATCTCTTGCTATGCATCGTTCCGAGCGCCGATGCTGACCCCTTGCACTCTGTCAAGTGGCATCCTAAACAAGCAGACACCCTCGCGGTTGCTTCTGAAACAAAGATGTATTTATTGGACTTGGCGGACGCTGCGCGTACATTCAGGGGCGAACCTCAGCCCCAAGTTGAGCTCAACCGCATCTCTCAAGTCTTTTCTATCCCTTCCGTAAGCTTGCTCTCCGACCGACCGCCTCCTATCTACTGATGTACTCTCGCAGCGCCTGGTTGCGTTTGACTTCGATGTTCCTCACTTTGCGCTGGCGACCATTTCTGAGGATTCGACCTTAACACTCTGGAACGTTCACGACAAGAGTCCATTCTGGACACATCGCGTCCGCGGGGACGATCTTCCGTCCTCGCTGACATTTATCGACGATGGTATCGTCATCGGCCGCAGGAACGGCACTGTGTTCCAGTTACTCTCTGTGATCACAAAGAACGTTCTTTCCACCTTCAGATTCGTCAATGGCACCAAGGAGGACCCGGATATGTTTGGGCACGTCAACTACGACTCCAGAATTCAGACTCTGTGGGTTGCCAATAATCGCAGAGACAGTTTAATTGCGTTGAAAATTGGGTTTGATGTCTCTGCTTCACCATCTAGCGATCTGGTTCGGGGTGGCTTCTTCGAACAGGTCGTCGAGTTCTCTGGACCCAAGCCCACCATCCACTTTGTCATTCTCTCTGCGGATGCTGACCCTACTGGGGATGAGGCTCATGCTGCTTGTGTTGCCGCAAAGGTGCCTCCAGGTGAACTTGCTCTCGTTGCCTTTTCTGTCCACTCGACCGGTGTCGATCAGATTCTCGTGCGCAAGGAGTGGTACGAGAGTGCGCTCGTAGGCGCCGTTTCCAAATTCCCCTCCTACACCCAGCCCCAGGTTCCTATGTCTGTACAACTGGACGCCAAATCAGCTCGCCAAATACCTCAGGCGCCGAGTATCATCAGTGGATCTGCACCAGTCCCTCAGCAAGTCTCGTCTATGGTCCCTCCCGGTAGATTGCGGACACCGCCTTCGGAAGAAATCGAGTCGGAGTTGGCTCGTGATGAGGCACGTGGGCCTGAAGCAAAAGGAAAGGGTGCCAAGGGAAAGAACGTCGCCTTCAGAGATAGAGAAGAGGGTAGAGACAAAGACAAGGGTGCAAGGGCTGACCTGGGTTCCCTCAGCGACTCCAACGTCGCCCAGATCGTCTCCAAGGAGATCAAAAAGAGCGAGGAAAATCTCTCCACGCGTATTGGACGACTGATCACAAAGGAAATGGACAAGCAACGTGAGCGTCATTTTGAGCACGTTGATGAGCGATTCCTGATGCATTGCATGCTTGTCAGAACAACGGTTCGACGAGGCCAGGGTGCAAGAACAAGCAGAGGACATCAATCGGCAGGAAAAGATTCTCAAATTGATCTCGACGGAGCTCACAAGGAATACGACACGCGTGGTAGAGATGGCTGTCAAGGCCGAGGTTCAGAACTCGGTCCTTCCTGCCTTGGAGCATATCACGCGGACCGAGGTTCGGTCTGCCCTCAACGAACATGTCGGACGAGGTCTGACGGAGTATATACAAAACGTAAGTTGCTTTGTGTGGTTCAATAATGGTTTCTGACCGCGTTGATTGTCAGAACCTCCCCGTTGAGATCGAGAAGCTGTTGCTGAGACCTGACATTTCGAATCACTTTTCAAGCATACTCTCGACGAACCTTAATCCTCTTATTGAGAGATATGTCAAGGACACTGTTTCAAAGACGTTTGTGCCTGCCTACTCACAGCAAACTTCGGCCATGCATCAAGATATCCTGCGTGAGATGAGGACAGAAATTTTGAACGTGAAGAAGGACTCCATGACGTGGCAAACAGAGGCGGCGCGGAGTCAGGAGGTTTGTGCCTTATACGTCGATAACCAACATTCCTCCTCACACATCTCGCAGTCGCTGATAAGGGACCTCGAACACTCTGTCAGAATTCTCTCCGACCAGGTCAAATTCCTCACTATGAATGCGACGAATCCTCATCACCGACTGCCCAGCAATACCTCTCCGGTGGCCAGTATTTCCTCGATCCCTCCTCAGTCCCTCCACCGCCAACCTAATCTCCCGACGTCCACGCAGTCGGCTTACACCTCGCAGCCTCTCAGCGGCTATGCGCAGCAGGCCCAGGCACCGCCGATCCATGGCCCTTGGTACTCCTCTCCAAACATTGCTGCCCCTCAAGCTTCACACCCTATTGCTCCTCCCCCACCCCCGCCACCACCGTCGTCTCAGCGTTCTCCCCCAACGCAGTCTGAAGAATGGGACGACACTTACCTGGCGGTGCTGGGCACGCAGGACCCTAAGCAGCTCCGAGAGCTGTTGGCGCGATCGAATCCAGAGATTGTCATGCCTCTTAATGCACCTGGGCCACTGTCTCAGGCTGTTATTCTTACATTATTGCATCGTGTACGTTTTATTCGTGCTCGATGTTTGTTTTGGGAGGCCTAACGCTCTTTTCAGCTCGCTAGCATTGTGGGAGAGACTCCGCCTGTTGATGAAGCTTTCAAGTCCGCACTGTGGTGGCTTCAAAGGGCAGCCACTGTGTTGAACATCAATGTATGTCGTTTGTTGATTCTCCCCACTCTCAGGTTTGATGCGTCCTCTTTCAGGAACCTCTCATTTCCCCCTACATTGCGCGGGTCGTTCCTAATGTCAAGGCCATGTTGAACACCATGAAACAGCGTCTCGCAATTCTCCCTGGTGGACCTCAGTTGATGGATTCGGCCAGAACCATCACAGAGATACAAGATATTCTCGCTCGCAAACAAGTCTAGGATCTTTCTTTTTGTATCTTCATTGTTTGGCAAATTTTCCGACACAAAGTAAAGAAGGAAAAAAAAAAACAGCCAGAATGACATAGTTTATCTCTTTTTGCCCTCCCACGGTTGTCGTCCCCATCAACATTTTTTTTCTCCCAGTTCATGCCAGGTTCATGACGTTTGTGACGTGCCCGATACGAATGTTCGCTTTTGATGTGTTGACACGCTTTTGCTCTATCTCTGTTCTCCCATGGGTCACCACATGTAGTTGTCGGTATAATGCCATGTTGTTGCGACTGTCAGTAATTAGACTCGGACCCGATCCCGCTCAATGATTAGTATGGATGAAGTGTCGTCATTCAGTGCAAACACCGGCAGATCTGGGAACGTTTTAGTATCACAACCTCCCCTGAGTTTGGGTTACAGCAGATTTAAGAAATCGGGGTGAAGCTTACTTGCAACGGCATTTAAACTGTAGACCAATCTGTTCGAGACACGCGTCGCGAAAAAAAAATTGTGGGTGGTGCGCAGGGTGCGCAGAGCAGGACGATGGGTGCCATGACCAGCCTCAGACAGTCGCTGAACCATCATCCTCATGTAGAGGACCCCCTTACTCGATCTCATAGCGCGAACGACGTACGCACCTCCCTCAAACACTCCGCTCGTTTTCCAACCTTTTTTTTCTAGTTCCCGGGTCACGGCTATTGTCTTCGGCAAAGGCTTTGCTGAGTGCCGGAACTTGAACCTTGAGCTCTGTGTGCGGAAGCCTGTCGACCGGGGTGATCAAAAGTTCAAGCACGGAGACGGTAAGCCAATGCTGAAAGCGTTGCTGTAAAAAGTGTGGCATTATTACTCTTATACACGGTCCGGAAATTCATCGATCTCTAATATGTTGGGCTGTTTACCCGTCGGTGTGAATCTCTACCCAAATGCATCCTAGAAGCACTTACCTATTTCTTGATATCTCGCTTTCCGTGGACTATCCATCTGTTCTAGTTGCTGGAGAAAACTAAGACACTTCTTCTTGATATCCTCGGAGTCGGGACAATAGTTCTTCAGCAACAATCGATTGTAGTACACCAACGAGTCTATGCACCCTGGAATGCGTGTCAGGAAACTGGACTAAAACCGAGATATGGACTTGCATTTGCTATCTGGCTGTTCGCCCAATAGCTCTTCAATGATAGCGATCTCTTGCCGAAGCTGTTCCTCATTCTCTCCTGTAAATTGATTCAAATGTATGATGAACACGCAATGAGACGAACAACATGCGCGCACCCGAACCAATCAGCCACCTATGATATATCCATGCACTTTGGTCGTCTGGATCAGTGAACAGTGCATTATGCACAAGTTCAAACTCTTTGTCTGGTGTGTCAAAACCACAGAACGCCGAGTGCAGAGCAGGCACATACCCTCCTCTCGAGAATGAGTGGGATCTAATTCACCGGTATTCCAAAGTGAGGAATAAACTTTCGAACGTTGGTGCCATGCGCTGAAATTAGAGAAGCTCGCGCTGATTTTGCGCGTGGTGTACGCCAGCTCGGTCACCACAGGTCTTTGATCTGGCATACTTGCCAAAACATATCGCCGGTAGTTCCAGGCATGAACTTGGATGGCGTGAAATATATAAGGAACGAAGCATGTGTAGACTTACAATTTCGTGCATCCACATTGAGCATCTTCTCGACGACGGCCAGCTCTTTCTGCCAGTTTGCCTTGCGCCATTGCAAGGATGGCTCACTATCAGCCATTGGTCCATCCGGAACGTTCTCCAGACACCATCGACGGTGATTCCATATCCAGTATACCTTGGGATGCTCTCGTAGTGCTGCCATCGTCATCGACAACTCGTTAGCGAGTAGATTGTTGATGTCTTCGGGAGCACTGGGAGTAGATTGATACATTGGTGAGCAAAGTGGCCGAGAGGAACGAACCTCTGAGGGAATATTCCGTTGAGCATGATATCCCGGCGGTAGTTCCAGATGGTGTAGAATTCCGGGTTCAGGTCAAGCAAATGCTGGGTTTGATCAAACGCATCCAGACTCCAGTCGCATGCCTTTTTCTATAGAACAAACTGAGACGAAGAGGGGGAAAGCCAGGACCAGGGAGCATACGCGGGAGAGCACACTGTTCGTCAGTGCGAGATACTCGGCGATCTGTGACTTTTCCCGTTCTTTCCTCGCCTGAATGGCCTCTTTGGAACAGGCTACGCGCTTGACGTTGTGCTGCACGGGATGCGCATTGACAATGGTACAAAGAATCAGCTCGTAGTCTTACCATGATCAAATGCGGTTCCGAGTCGTCGTTGGTAGACAAGTCCTGGGAAATCTATATACACCGCTTTTGAACGCGTACTCTGTTAGTACAAACGTGATGCCCTCCATCGCTGAAAAGTCGTCAAAGTTGGAGAGTCTCTCTACTCACTTTCCCTTGACGCTGCCAGTCCCGACGCCAACGACACACCCACACCTGCTCACCATCCAAGATATTCACCGCGAAGAGGACCTGCTCCGCAATCCATCATCTTTCCGGGCATGGTGGACGGCCATACATAACACCAAAGATGCGTTCAATGCGCTGCTCAAAGAAGAACGACGCGCAAACCCTTCACTCGATGCGAGCGCCCAACTCCTCGGACCACTCTCGACTCCGCTTGCAAGACGGTCCTTACAATGTCTTACCTACATCTACGAAGCCGCACTCGTCCATTTCCCGGGATCGTTCAAGCTATGGAAGTCATATCTGCAGATGAGGATGTCGTACGTCCTAGGCAAACTGGTGCAGAAGAAACAAGCGGGTGGGAGGAAAAAGTTCCCTGTAATGAAGGATGCGTTGGAGGAGGAACGAGATCTCGCGGAAGAATGGGAGGACGGGCTCGATGGTGTCGTAGGATGGGAGGAATGGAAGGCTCTTGTTGCAACATACGAACGCGCGCTGATGTGGTTGCCCAAGGTGTGTCGTAGAGGTCGACCCGTCATGCAGTTGTGCTAATGCGTTGTTTAGCTACCTCGCCTCTGGCTCATGTATTTCTCTCTCTTTTCGCATCCTTTGTGTCCTCCCGCGATTTCACATACCCATGCTCGGCGGACGTTCGATCGTGCACTGCGCACGTTACCACCTTCCTTACATTCTTATATCTGGGTTAGATATCTACTTTGGGCTGAAGGTAAAGGTGGTGCTACCACCGTTTCAGTATACCGCCGTTATCTTGCCGTAGACCCAAGCCCGACCGAACACTACGCTTCCATCCTTCTTTCCCCTACCGACTCTGCTCCGAGACCCTTGGAGGCCGCCAAGCTTTTGTTATCCTTGGCAAGGAAAGCAGGACGAGGTGCATATGTCAGCCCGGAGGGCAAGAGTCCGTATCAACTACTCGGAGACTTCATCGACGTCGTCGAACGCTTTTCCGATGAGGTTGGTCTCGATGTGCCAGACACCGTGCAATCGAACGAGGCAAACGCGAAAGCCGACGCTGAAGCAAATGTACGGAACGCTCACACCCAGGAACCTACTTCAGCGGACGGCCAGCTCATTCGTGTAGCAAGGTCAGCGGTACCCGTCTCAGCAGACGGAAAGCCACTCCCACCCTATGACGAAGATGAGGATCCCCTTAGTAAGCGAAAGCTGAATATTGAGCGCATCATCCACAAGGATGGTCTTGATGTCTACAAGGACCAAGCTGGCCGTCTATGGAGTGGTCTCGCAACATATTGGATCAAGCGTGGCGAATTCGACCGCGCAAATAGCACATTCGAGGCTGGCATCGCGTCGGTTCTTACCGTCAGAGACTTCACCCAGATCTTCGACGCGTATGTACAGTTTACCGAGTCACTCCTCAGCGCGATGATGGCGAGCTTGGAGGAGCCGGACGAAGATGAGGATGAGGATGACGCAAAAGAGACGGAGCGCGAGCTGGACGCCAAAATGAAGGAATTCGAGGCCTTGATGGACCGAAGGCCATTCCTTCTTAACGATGTCCTTTTGAGGCGAAACCCGAACGACGTACAGGAATGGGAGAAAAGGGTGGCGTTATGGGGTGAAGATGACGGGCGGGTGCGAAGATAATGGTCCCTTTGACATGCACTGATACTAATAAATTACCAGGTAGCTGAGACGTACACAAAAGCATTGGAAACCATCCAACCTCGCAAAGCTACTGCTAACTTCCACCGCCTCTATATCAACTTTGCGAGGTACTACGAGGAGGGTGGTACTTCTGGCGCAGCGGAGCCTGATCTAGATAGCGCTCGAAAAATCCTCGAGAAGGCAACGAAGGTGAACTTCAAGAACGTCGAAGACCTTGCTGAGATCTGGTGCGAATGGTCAGAAATGGAACTTCGTCACGAGTGAGACCTTGCCCGAGTGACCTACCTGAAACGTACTGACAATACGTAGAAACTACGACGAGGCTGTCCGCGTCATGCAACGAGCAGCCGCTATTCCAAAGAACACAAAAATCAATTACCACGATCACGTATGTCAACCTTAGCCGCTCATTTAAAGTACTCACCGGTCCTCTAGTCACTCTCTGTTCAAACACGGCTATTTAAATCGTTGAAACTCTGGTCATTCTATGTTGACTTGGAGGAGTCGATAGGGACTGTCGAGTCGACCAAAGCAGTTTACGAGAAGGTTATGGACCTCAAGATCGCGAATGCGCAGATCATAGTCAACTATGCCGCTTTCCTAGAGGAGAACCAGTACTGGGAGGATAGCTTTAGAGTGAGTCGTTATCCATAATACCCTCTCTGCAATAACCATCGGCTACTAGATATACGAGCGCGGGACGGAGCTTTTCACGTTCCCTATCTCATTCGAAATTTGGAATATTTATCTGTCCAAATTCGTGAAACGATATGTTCGTTGACCTACTTACTGTTTCGATCAGACTCTGACCTGTTCTCAGGGGGGGTCAAAACTGGAGCGTGCGCGAGACCTCTTTGAGCAGGCCCTCGAAAAGTGTCCACCAAAGGCTTGCAAGCCATTGTTTCTCTTATATGGCAAGCTCGAGGAAGATCACGGCTTGGCGAAACGTGCAATGTCCATCTACGAGCGAGCTGCTTCAGTGGTTGCCGATGAAGACAAGTTCGAGGTATGTGCACTCCCATCTGGGTGACAACCTCTGAGTGCTGAGTGACAACAGATGTTTACTGTATACATTGCCAAAGCTACGGCGAATTATGGCCTGCCAGCTACTCGGCCTATATACGAACGGGCACTGGAAGTTCTGCCAGACAAGCAAACCGCAGAAATGTGTTTGCGGTTTGCTGCCCTCGAGCGGAAGCTCGGGGAAATCGATCGCGCTCGTGCCATCTACGCTCATGCCTCGCAGTTCTGCGACCCACGGGTCAACCCCAAATTTTGGGCAGAGTGGAATAGCTTTGAGATCGAAACCGGCTCCGAAGACACATTCCGAGAGATGCTACGGATTAAACGGAGTGTTCAGGCTCAATTCAACACTGAAGCATCTTACCTTGCCGCACAGACTTTATCGGCCAAGAAAAATGGAACGTCAGCGGAACCCGTCGTTCCGCCAACCGATGCCATGGATGCTGCTGCACAGCAAGCTGGTACAGCCAAGGGACCAGCTTTCGTCGCTGCCAAGAAGACGGCGCTGCCCGCAGCAGAAGGTGCTGAGACACCGACAACTCAGCAGGAAGTCAATGCGGACGAAATCCAAATATCAGATGATGATTTATAGGGATTCTGTCCATACTGTGTCCTCGTATGGTATTATCTTGCATCCCATCTTTCTATCTCGACTGCACACAGATCCTCCCACTTAGCCTCCCATCCATCTTCGACAAGATACGGCTGCTCAACCCACTGAGAAAAGGCATTTCTAGAGACCTCGAACGTGAT
The DNA here is from genome assembly GCA_003316335.1 of Hemileccinum impolitum. Classification (NCBI taxonomy): domain Eukaryota; kingdom Fungi; phylum Basidiomycota; class Agaricomycetes; order Boletales; family Boletaceae; genus Hemileccinum; species Hemileccinum impolitum. The sequence goes on along the minus strand of QFEQ01000089.1, from coordinate 406,528 downwards.
AGAGTGACTTCGTAGCTTGGCTATGATCTCCTTGATAAGAGTGAGGGACCGATGATATGGTAGTTCGATGTCTGCTATTGATTTGACTTTGCGAGATCAGCTGATGGCAGGAGATACTCTGCTAAAATGATATCGCACCGAATTTCTGGAATGGCCATGAGACCCAAAGCGCTTCTTCCTGGCACCACCTAGTGCCTTTCGTCCTCTGTGCTTCGTGATATAATGCTTCCAAGTTGTCTAGCACGGTGCTCATGCGTCGTAACAACTTCTGCTGTGCAAAGTTACATGCCAATGCCCCTACCATGTACAGTTGAATCTTACGAGCTTGGCAGCTGCCGCATCGAGCTGGGCTATACTCTTATCCATCATGGCGAGCTTGGGACCCACAATCTCGGATCGAGGTTGGCTGTTTGGAGGAAGCAAACCGAGCATGTTACTAACACGAGATAAAGCTCGAGGTTGCTCGTTTGGACATGGATGGAAGCACACGCACTCGAGCTCTGTTCTGGCGTCGACCAACGTACGCGCAGCTTTCAGCCCGTCGAGAAGGACGATGTCGTCCCATGTCTGTGATATTGAACGTAGTTCTTGGAGCAGCGTCCTCAGCCTCCGGTGAAATGTAGACTCGGCAGGACGAGACGGAGACGGAGGAATGACAGGTGGAGTGGGTTGTAGAACGGGGGAAGACGTAGGCGCAGAAGGACCTCTAAATGATGCGAGACGTTTGCTCATCAACGTCGACTTGGTCACGGTCAAAGAAAGATAAGATAAGATAAGAGGACGTACTAGTCGCGTCCGAGTCGCAGTGATTTGTTTACAACGACCACAACACATTATGGACGACACCGTCCTGCTTAGATCTGAAGCAGAGCTCGTGATCAACGAGGTACGTGGCCTGTTGTATATCCACTGATACCTCAACGCGTGTTACAGGCCCGCCGACAAAAGGCAGAGAAAACAAAGACTCTTGGCCAACCGATCCAGCTGATCGGCAAGGCATTGGATATACATATTGAAGGAAATGAGGCATGGATAGCCGAAAATACGCATGTCGCAAAGAAGATTGACCTAGAGGCAAGCGGTCGATATCGTCTCTCGCTGAACGCGCGCCGAATCCTAACAACAGTCAGGCAATACCTTGCAAATATACAAAGGTCACACTGCGCCCGTCACTTGCTTGGCATTCTTCGGGAGTGGTCCCGCCGTTGCTGGTCGGCTGCTCATCACAGGATCCTGGGATCAAGCAAGTTAAACATTGTCGTATCCATTGCTCTGGTGCTAAAACTAACTCACAGTCAATCAAACTATGGAACACTAATGTCCGTAGTTTCTATTCCTCGTCCTTCTGGACTAGTTCCTGATCGTTGTAGACGAAAGCGTTAATATCTTCAACTGTCTCTCACGACGATTTCATCAAGTGCCTGTTTGTGTTGCCCATCGCGAGACTCCTGGTGTCGAGCAGTTCAGATAAAACCGTCCGATTCTGGTACGCCACATTCTTCTTTGGACCCTTATTTTGATCGACCAGCATAGGGATCTTACTGATGCCCCAGAGGGAAAACTTATGCCTGCCGGGTCAATATCTGCACACAGTCGCCCGGTTGAATGCTTGGCTGGTGCTGCTCATTCCGAGACGTCGGTCACATTGATGACCGCGGACACGATGGGCATCATTAGGATATGGAAGCTCGAAAGAGAATCCGGACCCAAGCCGCGATGGCGAAGCGACCTGCAAGACACGTTGAACTACCATCGTACAAGGGTCACCGAAATCCTCTACGGAGCCGGCCAGATCTGGACGGGTAAATTCGAGAACTGGCTGCTCCGTTTTGTATCTCTGACCAACGTTTTCTCCAGCTTCTTCCGACGAGACGGTCCAAATCACCTCTTATCCTCCCGACCCGGCCCTGACTAGGCCGATTCCCCCACTTCACCATCGCCTTCCAGTTCGTGCACTTCTCCCACTCTCGCTCACACCCCTCGCAGAGCCCTACGTTGTCAGCGCATATGGGGACGTAATTCGTTTATACGACATTTCCACCATAACTGAGCCTGAAATTCTCGGAGAAATCGACGCGCATTGGCATGATGTAACGGCCGTCAGGCTCTGGATGCGGACGAGTAGAAATGAAGCTGGACAGACCAGAATCGAACCATGGATCGTCTCTACTAGTTTAGATGGGACCATACGCAAGTGGCGCTTCAGTGGTAAGCATAATTCCTATGATGGGAAGACGCGGTCGCAGTAAATCCTTATCAGAGCTTGCCACCTCCACGCCCGATAATCCCGTCAGCAGACTAGAGCCGGTTGTCATTGCCCCCGTCCCAGAACACACCGGAAACGCGCGGACAAACGAATTGACGGAGGAGGAAGAACGTGAACTGGCTGAATTGATGGGAGAAGATCTGAGCTAGCATAAAACATGTCCTACGCTTGCATCTGGTAGTGATCCTCCCATCCCGGATAAAAAGGGTCTTCGTCGAGCGTCCTTTCTTCCCAGTCCTTTGGAACCAGTCCACTTTCCTCTTGCTCTTTCGCCCACTCCCTGAGTGCAGGTATAACCTTGTGCTCGACATGCCATGTTCCCTTGTATTCCTTGATTGACTTCTTCCCTTCCAACAGCACCTTGAGGACAAGCTTAGGGATATAGGGCTCCCGTCGAAAATCTGTGACGGGCGTGAAAAGGGCTTTGAAGTTGAAAATGATCGCGCGAGACTTTGGCATGCGCCGCAGCGTTTGCCAGTCGACGCGCAAGTATGTGTTGGAAAGTGAAAGATCGGGATTTTGTGTTTGACGAAAGTTCCACTCTGCTTCGCCAGTCTGCATAAACAAGAGTTCTCCAACCTCGAGACCCCAAGAGCCACGTTGAATAGGTTTATCGCAGGGCATCTTTGAGAAAAACCTGACAAGGATTTGTTGGAGTGAGAATGAGGATGCCGGCTTTGAGCCACGAACTAATGTTACCTGTCCATGGAGAAACCCAGCTTCTCCTTGTAATCAGGAACGGGTTCGTGAATCTGATGCAACGGTCTTCCTATCTTCTGACTGATATTCCAGCCAACAGCCGAACATGATACGGCGGCTCGCAAAACGTATAAACCAGTCTCTGGGTCTTCCTGCGTGATCAGGAAGTCCTCTGGAATGTGTTCTAGGAGGAACACGAGTGGATGGACAGTACTGGTGTCGACCCTGATTCCAAGGATGCTGTTAGAGAACACACCCGTCCAGTTATCATAGTGGAACTGGTTGGGGTATCTTTGGCAAACGTATTGAATAACCATCTCCATGCACTCCCTCGAGGCTTCTTGACTTCCGAACAGTTCATCTATCACCAGTTTACCGTGGTCTGCGTAGAGTTTCTTCCGCTGATCGATGCGCTCACGATAGGTGGACTCGAGTTCAATCCACCAGTCGGGCTCGAGCTTCTTGAGAGCTTCAAAGACAGTCAGGTTTGGGCGAAGCGTCATACCACGATCGGAATAGCTCACCCATGGTCTGATGATACTGCCATCGGAAAGGTCGGTATGGACGAGATTTCGCACTATCAATGTCGAAGTGATGGATCGGTTTGGGAGGGGGAAATCCGGTAAGCTTCGAGTAGTTTGGAAGGCTATGCTTCCCAGACAGTTTTCCGCTTAGCCATTGGTAGAGACTGATGAGTAGGCGCCACTTTGGATCACCAGCAAATATGGTTGTCACCAAAAGTCCGGTAGAGGCTGCGACGGCTAGTACTCGGAGAGGAGTGAGCTGGATAACAGTGGCCATCGAACTCATCATGATCCCACGAAGAGCATCAGTGTATGTATTTAACAAGTATCTTCGATATCTGATGGCAAGGACCCAAGGGAAATCGATGCCGATATAAATAGATACTAGTAGGTATATGGAGTACGAGGAATCATTTCAGATCGCACGCACGTCAAGTTTGCTTCGAGACCGAAAGTGGTCCAAGCAACCAACGTTCATAGCTTGGCTTTTAGGACCATCAAAGCTGATGCGGCCTTTAGACTTGAGATCGCTTGCGAAAGCATCTCGTCAACACTAAGGGACCTGTCATCAGTTTCGTGCAACGGACACATGGGGTAGTTATCGCACATAGACTTCGCAGGCTTGATCTCCTATGGTGGGACAAAGTCGGTATTAGCATGAGTCCAGGGGACAGAAGACAGACGGTGACTAACATTGATAGATCCAGCAACCTTACCCATTAACCCTGACGGGAGTACGATCAGAGGGGAAGATGAAGAAATAGCACATCACCGTCTTACATTGCCGTCCTTCAAGCGACTTCTCTGGGTGCTTCGCCAACTCAACTTCATGAGGTATTTTCCCCTGGGATACCAGCGCTGCTATTTCTTGTTGTCGCTGAGACTCCCATTCGGCAACATAGGGTGTTTTTCGGACACTCATCGGTCGACCAGAGTAGATAAGGGTTCGAATGGTATCACTGTATCCGGCTGTGAGCACGAGCTCTTTGTGCTTCAAAGGGGCTCCAGCTTCCTCGCTGGCAACGAAGCGTGTTCCGATCCAAACACCATCTGCTCCGTACCTTGACATTCTTGGGGTAAATTGAACCAAATATAATGGGGAAGACACTCACGAAAGAGCTGCTGCGAGACCGCGGCCATCCGAGATACCCCCGGCAGCGACAACAATAATAGGGTTGCCTGTCAACGGACTTGTAGCGTTTCTGCATAGATCAACAACGGCGGGAATCAGGATAGAGAATGGGATATCTCCTGTGTGACCACCGCCCTCGCCACCTTGCGCACAGATGATGTCAACGCCTGGAGCATGGGACGTCGTTCCTATGTTCCGGATATATAAAAAGGTGGACAGACCTTGGGCGAGCACTTTACTGACATGCTACTGAGAGGGTGAGATCTATACAAGATAGTGTATATTGCCAACGCACCTTGGGGTGTCCAACCACGCTGCATTGGCAGATCTGTTAGTATCAGGTACTTGGCCAGAAGGAAGGGGGACTCGCTTCATTACAGATATACCGGCTGCATGGAGTTTATCCACAGCAGCCTTGGGAGGTACTCCGACTGCGCTGACGAACAAGGCTGCCCTGCTGTCAATGATGACGTCAAGGAGCTCGTCGAGTTGACCGTTGGTATAATCATACTGCGAAAACGTGGGTGGGACGCGTCTGGATGGTACCGCAAAAATGAACACATACGTTGGTTTTCCTTGCATTTCCCCCTACCTGAGGCAGAAGCAGATCGACGCCAAAGGGCGCAGTCTTGTCCTCGAGGTACGACTTCAATTCCTCGATAGACTGCTTAAGCACCTTTGGGGTTTGGCGAAGTCCCCCGATGACGCCGATACCTCCGGAGTTGGTGACAGTCGCTGCCAGTTTGGGGCCGGCAGCGACGTTCATTCCTGTCACGTTCGTCAGGGACCACAATGAAGTAAGAATCAACTCATACTACATGCCTGCCAGCATGATGGGGTGGTCGATGTTAAATAACCTAGTCAAGGGAGTGAAGAAGACGGGATCTGAAGATGGCATTTTGAACGCTGACTCGGAGGCCTAAGGAGTCGAGGGAACAACGTCCCGGAGATGACTTGGTACATCGGCTATGGATCCATTCCGGTTGCCGGCAGACATACCTCAGCACTTGTATATTGATGACGTAATCATTCATTTTTTCTGAAGACATGACCGACAAATGCCCAGTAGCAGATGGACAACATTCGGGAGACAGTTGTCCAATAGGACCAAGTACACGGTCCGTTTGGTCCACTCTCTTTTCAACAAAGGGTCCATCGCGGTCGAACCAGCCCTCGTTGTCCACAGAGCGCGAAGTTTCATCGATCCCGCGCACGTCCGACGCTAAATGGGAGTACCCTTCAGAGGCCCAGTTCTTCTCCGCCATGGCTCGGAAAAACCACAATCCCCAAGCTTCAGACATGAAGACAATCGTACCCATACACAATGCCGTGAACGAACGCGCCTGGTCCGAGGTCCTGAAATGGGAAGTGGGTAGGGGTGGAGAAAGGTGTGGTGGTATCAAGCTCGTAAACTTTAAAGGGAGACCGAACGACATGAGCCCCAAAGCGAGGCTGATGACATTCCTTGGGTAGGCAGCTTTTCAGACCTTAACACTGGGCTTATGGACTTTCCAGCTACTCGGCACCCTTTGATCGCCACGACTGGGTCGTGGATCGCTGCGGGACCAAGATCCGCTACGTTATTGACTTTTACACCGGGCGCAGTACTGGTTCTTCAAATGTTTCCTTTTATCTTGACGTACGACCCGCCTTAGATGGTTGGGAGGGCGTGAAAATGAGGCTAGAGAGCGCATTCGGTGGCCTGTTTGGTCCTAACGCTAAACAGAGTGGTATCGCTCCTCCCCCCTGATTTGCTTCGAGTATTGCATACCCCAAACCTCTGCTAATACAACAGTATAATTCTTCATCGCTTCATCGAAAATTTGGTTTTCTTCCGTGGCGGTTGCTCATGCTCCTCTTCCGAGTCTTCCTGCTCAGAATCAAACGATCCGTCACCATCTACGTCGCTGATCTCTTCCTCTTCGTCCCAGCCAGCATCTTCCTCTTCGTATACCATTTCGTCTCTCCTAGCGTCCGCTTGACTCTCCGGAGTCCCTTCTGATAATCCCTTTTGCCTGGTTTCCATTTTCCGCCGTACATTCTCTTCTTGTTCCTCTCTTCTCTGCCTCCTTAACCTTTCCTTCGCTGCATGTGATGCTTTAAGCGCAGTAGCCTCAGCTCTTGTCTTTTTGACTACAAGCATCGTCAGCATCGATTTAATGACTCCGTACAAGGTACTTGCCGAATTCGTGGTACATGACTGCACCCTCTTTTCCAGGGGCTCCTTCCGTTATCTTGACAAGTCTAAGCTCCATTCTGGGCCCGACTTCATCCAGCTTCACAGCTCTCCTTTGCCCTTTCTTGTTGTTCCTCCCCACGTAATCATCCGCTAATGAGACTGCGTCTGCGTCGTTTTCCGCGGCACTCGATGCAGAGGAAGCAGCCGATTCGTACCCTCCTTCACTGACGGGTCCCGGCTCCCCTCGTTTTCTGAGTAAAAAGTCCGCGACGTCTTTCTCATTTCCGAGGTCGAGAACACCGGTTGTAGAACTACTCGTAGACTTTTTAGCCGCTTCAAGAACCCGCCGAACACGTTTGGATACACCGTAGGGTTTAACAGTGATCAAGTAATGTCGAAAGTCGATGGTCCCTCGTTCTGCGTTGTAGGCAATGAGGACAATACGACGTGCTCCTGAAAGAGACATTGAATTTGGTGCAAGCGGGGGAAACATGGACTGGAATGCTTTCATAAGAAGGGGCAAATGGGGGGGCGTATTTGGAGACGGTGGAGGAAACGAGGCGAGTACAAGCTACGAGGCCAATTAGCAAGAAGAAGAAAGATGTTTACGACGAACCAGCGGTGCGGTCAGATACTCTAAACCCTGGCTTCGTGATGAGCGGGACACTTTCAGTAAATCTTTTTTTAGGCTGTATCGCTCAATCCGAAAACTAAACGTTGGCCCGGTGGGCAAGCGGGCAATGCGAAGGGATGGAGCGACGTCGGTCATCGTGATTGCCATTAGATGAGATACTTTGAGAACTGGGGCCATTGTTAGAAAATCTTTGAGTTTGTTCCGTTTGCGTTCCTGAAAGATTAGTATCAATCATGTGGATCTCAAAGAGTCCACAAAAGATAGCACAAACTCTTAGTCGGATAGCGGTATTTGGCTCCATAACTTTTCGCAGGTCGCGGACGAGTTGAGCTAGGGAAGAGCCGACCTGGCCATGCTTAATGATAAAGGATTTTGGCACGTTCCCCCGTGTCTGTGAGTCTGCACCTGCGTCCTTGAGATGCGTCCGAGTCTTCCGCCTACGAGCCATATTTGTGATCGTAGAAATTTTGGAGTAGGTTACCTTTTCAGGAAGTATGGAGGGCGTTTGTTTGGCATTGTTGTCGAATGACTTTGCAACATCTGATGGCGCAAGCGGAGGTGCACAAAAATGCAACAAGTCTCGATATGCGAAGGCTACCAAATCATTCTACATCGCTGAGAAACGCTACTGAGTCAGAGTCGCGAGATGAGGGATACACCATACTGCAGTTCAAAGCTACACGCGCAAATAAGAGAATTAAAAACGATTAGAAGAGGGGGCAGGGGTATGCGAGCCAGATAAGGACACACGCAGAGCAAAACGATATATGCTATAAATCAACCCTCGCAAGAACGACGGTTATGAGTGAGGCATTAGAACTCAAGAAATTGATACACAGTTGGTTCAAATCTTTGGTGGAGAGGGGGAGGGCTCTCCTCCATGACAAGTCCGGGCATATCTTCCAGGGATGGAAGAGGAAGATGAAGAAAATGACGGGTATCTTCAAGCGAGGTAGTATGAGGAATGATTGGTGCCTAGCAACCGACGTTGTTCGTCAGTCAGTCATAATAATGGGGGGAGAGAATCACCTTGATTTCACAGCGCTCTAATGCATCCCAGTCCACGCCACGGAACCACGGATGATCAAGGACATCCTGCGGTCCACCAATCATATTCCCGAGGCGCTTGGTGCGATCTGGGTGCAAAAATGCCTTGATGAGCTCCTTGGAAAGCCGATCCATGCTGTGCGGCCAGTGAATGACCCCTCTCAAAATCTTCTCGTAGATGCCGTATGCAGTCTCGTGGAAGAATGGAGGGTAGCCAACAAGCATTTCGTAACAGAGAATTCCGCACGCCCACCAATCTGCGGCCTTTCCATGACCCTCGGACTGGATGATTTCCGGGGCTAGGTACTCTGGTGTACCACACAAGGTCCACGTGCGATCGTCAACTATTTTGGCAAATCCAAAATCTGTCAAACGAAGATAGCCGCGCGAATCCAGGAGGAGGTTTTCAGGCTTAAGGTCACGGTAAATGATGTTGAAGGAATGCAGATATTTCAGGGCAAGGATGATGTTAGCCAGATAGAACCGTGTGACGTCGGGAGTGAACTTCTGGGCCCTGCGAAGGTGAGTGAAAAGTTCACCACCAGGAACATAGGACATCAGCATGTAGATGTTCAAGCTGTCTTGGAAAGTTGCAAAGAGATCTACGACAAAAGGATGCCGGACCCGCGACAGGATGTAACGCTCAGCATTTACATGCTCGACTTGGCGGAGACGAACAATTTCAACTTTTCGGAGAACCTTCATGGCAAAGATGTGCTGAGATCCAGGAGTTGCTGACTTGAGACGGACTAAGAGAACGCGACCAAACGTTCCTGTACCTGGAAAAAGACAATCAGTAGTGCACGAACCAAGAAGCGACAACGAAACTTTACCCAGAGTCCCCCTTACTTCAAAATCGGTCAATTTTAAAATGCCTGGTTTTTCAACATGTACCTGCTCGTTTTCGAGGGAACGAACAGGTTGAGGAGGGGTGAGGGGTCGCTGAGGGTCGCAAGGTCGCCAGTGGGGATAAGCTGCCTGCAAGATGGGGACTTGGTGTAGTTGTGACTGGAGTTCTAGACTTGGCGGTTTCTGTGAGCATGGTGCTTGTTCTGGTCGCACCATCATGACGCCAGCCAGGCCGGCATCTGTACCGTCCTCACTATGACCAGGAGATACAGGAGGAGTCATGAGCACCTCGTAGACCATAGGCGCGGATGGACGGCGGTACGATGCCATTCGAGATCGATGCAACAGAGTGATCTAGAAGAGTTCGTGATTTAGTTTTGAGTGTGAAATTTGAAGTGACGTCGTGGTGACGATCAAGGAGCAGCGAGAATCAAACAGCAAAAAACACAAGTTTGTCAGAAGAGTCGAGTGTGCATTAGGGATTAGTTATAACCGAGGGAGGTGTAATCGGGTTGATGGATTGTGAACAATGGGACGCACGGGGTATGGGCTTGTAGTGGGGCGGGCGATAGTTCAAGTTGACTTCCGAGCTCGCTCGAACTGGAAGTATTAGCCAATCGGTCGGGGCAGGCGTAGTGCTAGCTCAGGTCAGTAGTTGGGCGCCAAACTCAGCACGCCTGATGCCAGTCGGCCCAGTTTTAAGTGTTGTCGAACGCGACGAAACCAGAGTGAAACCTTGGCTACGTCGCTTGGCATGACGGAGACACGTCTCACTTGACTCAAGCCTTGTTCTGCAAGTAACCTCTTTATATAAGCCGTTTTTCACCGCCATCATCATGTCTCGCGCAAGCAACGCCGGAGGCTGGCTCAAGGGCACCACCGTCCGCAAGGGTGGCACCACCGTAACAAACCCTCATTCTACTCGGTCCAATACCCCTCAGGTCCAGAGTACCTCCACGACGATATTTGGCGGTGGCGTCAAGGATGCGTCTGGCAGAACATCCGAGTATTTCGTGAGTTCCGTGCATATTCGTCTCTCCACTGTACGTTTCCTGAGACAGCCGCCATCGTAGTCCATGGATGATCAGTGTCCTGTATGCAAATCCGATCGATATCTCAACCCAAAGCTGCGGTTGCTGGTCAGCGCGTGTTATCACAAAATGTGCTTGCACCCCCTACATCTGGTTTCCATAACTCAGCCCCACCGCGTCTAGGTGTGAGTCATGTATCGACCGGTTGTTCACCCTCGGACCTGCTCCCTGTCCGATATGTCAGAAGATCCTCCGCAAGTTAGCATTTGCCCCTCAAACGTTCGAGGATCTCACAGTCGAAAAGGAGGTCGCAGTACGGAGGCGTATTGCAAAAGAGTAAGTCCGTCTTCCAATAGCTTGTAGCTATCCCCATGACGTCTCTTCTAGCTTCAACAAACGCCGCGAAGATTTTACCGATCTTCGGGCGTACAATGACTACCTCGAAGAAGTCGAGGATATAAGTAAGCCCATATCTCTTGGAATTGTACCCAAATTTCGTTCTTCAACTTGATTGTAGCATTCAATCTCATCAATGATATCGACGTCATCGAGACCGAAGCGAGGGTTGAGAGATATCGCAAAGAGAATGCCCCATTAATCGAGCTCAACTTGCGGCGAGAGGAACAGTACGTTCAGGCCCTAAAAGAGCAGGAAGAACAAGACCGACTTGAAAGAGAACAACGCGCACTCGAAGCCCGAAAGGAGGAAGAATTGAAACGCGAGGAGAAGGAAAAAGACAGACGAGAAATCATCAACCGGCTGGAGACGAGTACCAAAGATGCTTCCAGAATTATCGCAAAGTCCCGCGCGGAGGCCAACAAACGGTTATCCGCTCGCACCGCTGCCACTACCTTGGCCAAGAGCAGCGCACAATTCCTACGTTCGCGTGCGGCGCAGAGCACCACCGTGCCCGATGTGCCACACGTCCCCCTCCAAGACGATTTGTATGCATATGAGGATATGTATACTCTGCGGGACAACTACGACGACCTCTATAGTGAAGCAGTACGAGAAGACCGAGAAGGCGTCATGAGAGCAGGGGGATACCGGGTACAAGAGGCCTGGGACAGGGCTGTCAGGTTGGCGGTTACTGCATTGTTTTTACCTCCGCTGGCAGGAGTCTCTCAGCCAGATATTACACCTGGAATAAGTCAGAGTATCATCACTTCCACATGATTGGGATTCAGATTCGCAATAGTAACCGGTTTTAGGCGTTCCTCTTCGTGGGGTAAATGATATTGATCTATATCCGAAGATACAATGAGATTAAATTAACAGTCAGCAAGTACGACTTTGCGATCGTTTTGCTCCTGGTCTGAGAGCGGATCACTCATGGTAAAGTACAGAAGTTGGTAGTCTTGCTTCTTCCTGAAACAATGACAAGGTCAGTTGGCAGATCATGTGGCCGAAGGTGCACCAACTTATACTTGGACTTCGTCAGCCTGAATGCTTTGAGGACTCTGTCTGGGTCCAGGGTGGCCTTAAGTGATGCATCTCGACGTGCATCATCTATCTGCTCGCCATCTGAATCGGATATGCTGACTACACCGTCATCGGGATCCTGGTTCAGACGCAATCGCTTCCTGGGAGGAGGGGACTTGGATCGTTCACGGGGCTTGCTTTTACTTAGCGAGAGGAACGATGACGACGCCCATTCCACGCTAGTTGTTGTGTTGAGAGCGGCCTGACGAATCCCTTGAGGGACTTTACTGTTTGGCTGTATCAATTATTGATGACTCATGATTGTTCGTACTTGGAATCATCACCTCGAAGGGTCAAACACAAGGAGGTTGCACTTGTCATTTTTCATAAGTTCATACCCCACGATTGTCACAGAATGACCATCAAACTGCATTATCACAGGCATCTTATCGGTAGCCACAACAGGCGAGACGGCACGGAGTATCTGGTTGACATTTCCTTCAAGTTTGTCGGTGAAGTAATTCACAACCCATTCTGTGAGGGTATCAAATCCTGTGAAATCGAGATGAACGATATGTCACCACAGGATGAAACGGCAGACCTTTTGGGGATTTCCTAAGGTCGAAATCCACAAGAATGCAGCTAAACCTTCGTTATTAACCTGTGCTGCCATCAGTTACTATATCTCTTACGGTATTTTGCGAGATGTGAAAGCGACATAGAGGTCTGGTGGTGTATTAGGGGTTGGTGTCTGCTTATATTCACTAAATATTACCTCCAGTACCAATTCGCTTATTGGTACCTACCAACCTATTATCGAGTTCACGGGCACCAGCTTCATCATAACCTGATGGACGATGAGCACAAAGATTCAAATCCATATTGATGTGATGTTACCAAGCTTCCAAGCGTCCTCTATCCAATGTTGTAAATTCCGTACGCCAGGGGGTGATGGAGAATCGAGGTGGGGAAAGTAGACTGTCTGGCGCTGCTGGTCCACGAGGGCGGCACATGTCATCAGGAAGTTACGGTATCTGATGATGCAGCGATCAGGTTGGTTAGCTCAAACTTCACGTCTCTGAAGTCAACTAAGTCCACGTGCCCGCAACCCCAGTTCATGTCGAAAGATTCACGGTGAATGTGAGGCGTCCGCTCGTAGCAAAGAACAGCGCGTTGAGTGGTACCTTTCCTGTGGGATTTCTTCAGTGCCTCTTTCAAGATTGAGAGTACACCTAACGAGCATGGTCCTTTTAGGGGCTAATTTTAGTCTCGCTAAAAGATGCCTTACCAGGTGCGTAATTATCAGGCGGCGCCTTTGACTGTGCAGGGTACCAGAAAACATCCTCTTGTTCAACATTCTTTGCGTCCTTCCCAAACTTCACTTGTAATGGCTGTCGTTTGGAGGCAATCACGGGAGTGGGGTTCGATTTGGCACGTTTGGAATGTGTCCCTGCAGACACCGAGCTCAAAAGTCAGCCAAAGGAGATCACTAGAAGCGCACTGGTTGGTGGATCAGAACCGTGTTTGAGGCTGTAGTGTTTCTTTCGCTCGGTGACGCTCAGACCATGGAAGCTGGTGGAGCAAAGTTGGCAGATATCATTATTCCCAGAGGGGCTTGCAACGAGTGGATCAGAAAGATATCCTCAAAGGCGAGGTACGGATTACCTCTTGTCTAGGCATTTTTCCACTATTTCTATCTCGTCGTCCGACATGCCAGTGCCAGCAGACTAGCTCAGTGTGGCGGTGTTGATGAAGAATGGATTATATAAGCGACTTGGAGCAATACGCCAGCTTTGGACGCGCGTCCATACATTCAAGTCATCTTCGCCAATGTCCAGGTCATACGATCGCGGTGAGTAACATTTCGCTACTCAACGTACAGCGCTGATCCTGTACCGTAGCACTCACCGTATTCTCCCCCGACGGCCACTTGTTCCAGGTACCTTCCAGACGCGTCATCCTCGATCTTCTCCCTCTTATCAAGTATACGTAGGTCGAGTATGCACTTGAAGCCGTTCGAAAGGGGACATGTGCGGTGATTGTCTCTCGTACACTTCCAGTTGATCCTGTCTTACTTGCATACCAGGTCGGTGTACGAGGCAAGGATGTTGTTGTGTTGGGCGTCGAGAAGAAATCCGTGCTGCAGCTTCAGGACCCCCGTACAGTCCGCAAGGTCGTGATGCTTGACGATCACGTCTGCTTGGCGTTTGCTGGTATCACGTTCCGTCCACAATCGATCACTTCGGACTCATACGTTTCAAAGGTCTGACCGCGGATGGACGTGTCCTCATCGACAAGGCACGGATAGAATGCCAAAGCCATCGGTTAACGGTGGAGGACCCAGTGACAGTGGAGTATATCACAAGACACATCGCAGGTATTCAACAGGTAAGTATACTCTCGTGGATATTGCAGATCGCTAAATCTCCTTGTGTCCGAGCAGAAATACACGCAATCTGGTGGTGTCCGTCCGTTTGGTATTTCAACACTGATCGTCGGTTTCGATCCTCACGACACCAGACCAAGGCTGTATCAAACAGAACCCAGTGGTATTTATAGCGCATGGAAGGTGGGAGTCTCGGGTTCTCCTGTGACAGTTCTCCCATACTTTTGCAGGCAAATGCCATTGGTCGTTCGTCCAAAACAGTCCGTGAGTTCTTGGAGAAGAACCACAAAGATGATATGACACGTGAAGAGAGTATCAAGCTGACAGTCAAGAGTCTTCTCGAGGTCGTACAAACGGGAGCGAAGAACATCGAGATCAGTGTGATGGAAAGTTATGGAAAGATCACCGTGAGCCTTTCTCAAGTACGCAAAGTATTCCTTGAACTAAGCTGGATTGTCAGAATTTGGAGCTTCCGGAAATCGAAGCGATAGTAAGCGAGATCGAGCGAGAGAAAGAGGCTGGTAGGTTGATTCTCATTGTATTTTTAACAAGAAACTGATAATACTGAAGAGGCCGAACGAAAGCGTACTCGGTTGGCAGCCACTGCGGCTGGACAGGCTGCGATGGCGACGCGAGCAGACGCTGGACCTCCAGGGCAGTAAATATTAGATACCTTGTACCAATCGTTGCAAAATATGAACGCGGCTGTAATCGTAAGTTGGAGAAGCGAGATAGTACACGGATTCGAAGGTTAATCAAAAGATGCGTTTACCTCTGAAGTCTTCCGAAAATGATGTTGCCATACGAAGCCGTAGTACCGGGCGGTGGGACAACCTCAAATTATGATCCCAAAACAGCCTGGATGTACCTGGCACACCAATGGTGGTAGTACCTTTAGAGGTACGTTACTAAGTGATTGATCTCTTTCTGGCTCAGATAGCGACGTTGGGCCGCGACAGGACTTCGTTTTTTGTTCCCAAACGGAATACTTACATCGCAGAGGGTAATCTCATATTCCGGTCCCATAAGCGACTCCTGGACGGAGTGAGGGGGTTTAACACAAGGAGTAGCGCGAATGTGTCACTGGCAGCCACAGATCATGGGGAGGACGTGTTATTTGGCGAAAGGCTGGTAAAGTAAACAAACACGTAGTACAGGCTCGGCGTGTGGGCTCCACCAGCTCAGCACAGTCATGGCTTCTTCATATCTCAGATCGACCCCGCGAATAGCTCAAGAGCATGTTCTCCTCTCAGAGATACTTGCCGTGACGTCGGTCATGCGAAAGAACTCGCGTTGGGCCTCTGCAGCTCATACGCTGCACGCTCGAGATTCCGCATTAGCAAGAGATCTTGGTCTTCGGAGAGCAATTCCTGGAGACAATAATCAACGTTCTTCACCAGAGGCAGATCTAATGGCTGGATTCCAGGACCTCAAGCGTACCGTTCGTGGTGCAGAAGGTTGGTCTAACTTGTGCTTCAGATTCATGCCTCATGATGCTTCAGATATCCAGAAAATACCACTCCCTGTGCTCCTCGGTCCGTTCTTCGCACTTATCCGTTCCCCAATCTCGACGGGCCCCATCACATCTGCGGCGCTTTCCGCCCTTCACACTTTCTTCGTATGTGGATTGATTTCAGCCAATTCCGTCGAGCTGGAGATTGCACTGGTCGAGCTGAGCAGCACGATATCACACTGTAAATTTGAAGCGAGTGATTCGTCGGGTGACGAAGTCGTTCTGCTCAAAATCATGACAGTAATCCACGACTGCATGGTTGGCAGTAGCGTAAAGACGTTTCTTGGCGATGTGGAGATTTGTGAGATGCTAGAAACGGTGTTGACGACATGTTGTCAGATGAGGTTAAGTGGTTTGTGGCATCTTCTTCTATGATTCCATGTTCCCCTGATGAACACAACGAAGAGGTCTTACGGCGGTCCGCCGAGTCGACGATGCTTTCCATTGCCCGGACAATATTTGGGCGCCTCTATGATTCTGATCCCGCCGAAGAAGAGGCGAAACTTCGGGTTCATGAAGATGAACCTCAGCATGGCGACATTAGTCTGTCGGTACCGACTACCGTGACTCCACACAAACAAGTCATCGACGACACAAACAAACATGGAGAAGAGACAAGCCATATGAATGCTGTGACCCAAGACGTCACACTCGATATGGTCAATACTCCGAACAAAACCACAGAAGGGAGTGTCCAGTCCGTTGCTGTACCCAGACCCTGTGGGTTGAAAAGCTTGTCCCTTGAACGGTTCTCATACGTTGTCTATTACAGATGGGCTTCCTGCTCTCTTGGAGCTCCTTCGGGTGCTTGTGAATATTCTTGATCCGAATGACCAAGTGCACACAGATTCGACGCGGTTGACTGCTCTCGCTATTCTGAACGCTACTATTGAAACCTGCGGAACAAGGATAGGAGATTATCCTTCCCTCGCTGTCCTGGTGTTGGATCATGGATGTAAATACCTTTTCCAGCTTGCGCGTTCCGACAACCCCGCTGTGCTGCAAGGTGCTTTGCGAACGATATCCTCGCTGTTCGAGACCATGCGGCCGCACCTCAAGTTGCAACAGGAGCTTTATCTAGCTTTCAGCATCGATCGCTTAGCAACCCCTCCTCTTCTGAGATCCAACACGACGAAGAAGCACCAGACAAATTCGCCACGTCCTGGCACCTCCGCCGCTTCGACCCCGACTTTCGGACCAGTTGATACAGAACTTGAGTTAGAGAAAGGCAGCCTTGTGCCTTCCCGTCCCCCCGTACAACCTGCTCGTGGTGACACTCGCGATTTGATATTGGAGACATTGAGCCAGATATCACGGCATCCCAGTTTCATGGTTGATCTCTACACGAACTATGATTGTGACATCAACTGTGAGAATCTCTTTGAACGCCTTATAGAGTTCTTGACAAAGGTTAGTTCGGCACGCACCACGATCTATTCAACGCTTCATTCTCATTTGTAGGGGGTAAACCCTTTGCAATACTCGTCTGCTTCGGAGGCACAGCAGTTGCATTCGCAGTACCTTTGCTTGGATATGTTACTAGCGTTTGTGAATGACATGGCAACACGCGTGCAGGGGGTAAGTATCCAATTGTGTCCCATTATACGTGCTCACTCGAGGCGCAGGAAAGCGAGGCTTGGAAGTCGGTGTGTCCTACTGTGTCCTACCTATAAAATGAGCATTGAAGTTCTCCAGGAATTCGAGTCACCGGAACAACTCCTGCAAAACAAATATAGGAAGAAACTTGTCTTGACAGGAGCAGCCCGATTTAATTCGAAGCCCAAGCTCGGACTCGCTTTCCTGGAAGAGAACAAACTCATATACTCGGACCTCTCCCCAGAGGTATCCCGCGCAAAGAGTTTGGCAACGTTCCTTAAAAGCTCTACTCGTCTAGATAAACGTCTGCTCGGAGATTATCTATCTAAGCCAGATAACTTAGAACTACTGAGAGAGTTCATGAACTTGTTCGATTTCAAAGATGTGACTTACTTCTTTTCCTCAGATGTGTTGTGACTCATGTATGCGTTGTCAGAAACCGGTGGTGGACGCCATGCGAGAGATGCTTGAAACTCTCAGACTTCCCGGGGAATCTCAACAAATCGATCGTATGGCTGAGACATTTGCTTCCGTGTATTTTGCTTCAGAGCCAGGCAAGCATCTTCGGGGTCACTCCATTGCAAACATTGACTCGACTTATCAATCTTAGCTGAAATCAAGACTCAAGATGCTGTATATGTGCTGGCATTCTCAATCATCATGTTGAACACTGATCTCCATAACCCTCAAGTTCGGGCAAGTGCAACTCTCTCGTTACATCTTATCCACTAGCTCATACATAATATAACAGAAACGCATGACAATAGAAGACTACCAACGGAATCTGAGGGGACAGAATGGCGGAGAAGACTTTTCACCTGAGTTCCTAGTATGGGCTCTCCCGATCTCATCTTCTCTGGTTAACTTTTCCTAGCAACACATTTATGATTCAATACGCAAGCGTGAAATCGTTATGCCGGAGGAACATACTGGTCAACTAGGGTTTGAATATGCATGGAAAGAGTTACTCGCGCGCTCGCGGCAATCAGGTCCGCCTACAGCCCCCTAAGATGGTCATGACTGAAAGAAATTTGCAGGGCGTCTCATGATATGCAACTCGGCTCTTTTTGATTTCGACATGTTCAAAACCGTTTGGAAGCTAGTCATATCTACCATTGCCCACGCCTTTATCACCTTTGATGACGAATATGTGATCCAACGAGCAATTTCAGGATTCCGACAATGCGCTACGCTGGCGGGACACTTCAATCTTCCGGATGTGTTCGATTTTGTGGTAGTCTCGCTTTCGCAGGCTACCAGCCTTTTGTCCGAGAATCTCCCTGTCCATGTCCCCAACTATCCGGTCGTTGAATTTGAAGGACAGTCTCTGACCGTTTCCTCGCTGTCTGTCAAATTTGGAACGAATTTCAAAGGGCAACTAGCTGCCGTGGTCTTGTTCAACATCGTCAATGGCAATGGCAATGCTCTTCGTGAAGGTTGGACACAAGTAAGATTATATAACTATCATTGTCGCCACTTCGAGCCCTAACCCCTGTGTAGATTTTCGAGATGTTCGAGAACTTGTTCATGCACTCCTTGCTGCCAACAAGGATGCTACAAATGGAGGATTTCCTTGGTGGTGTTACGATGATACCACTGCGCGGTGCTCACCCATCAAGGCCAGCTCCAAGGAGCGATGGTGGTTTGCTTTCTGCCCTGTCGTCATACCTCATGACCCCTTATAGCTCAAGCTCTGACAACCTCGTGCCGGAAGCCACCGACCAAGAGGTAGAGAGTACATTATGCACTATAGACTGCATAGCATCATGTCGTCTAGACGAACTTTATGCACAAATTATGTGAGTTTGTGTTGCGGGGAACAGCGCAAATATTTGACTATTGTGTAGGCAACTAGACTCGGAGGCCCTGGTCGCTGCTATTAGAGCTCTCGAGGCACTCGCGCACGAGAGAACTATTGCCAGGCTCAAGCAAGAATCTGACGATGTCGCGAGCTCATACAGCGGAGTATCTCAAAGTGATGGAACATACATTCTACCTTACGATCCAGCTGCTGTGTTCCTTTTGGAAACAATGGTGAGCATTGCATATCATACGACTCAGTGCATTGGGGACCTTTGGTAAGCTTTTGACAATCTATGTGTACACCCATAACTGAATTGTGCACGCATCAGGCCCGTGATTTTCGAGCATCTATCAGCACTTTTATCTGCCTCGACTCATTACAGTGTACTGCTCATTGAGCGGGCTGTTGTTGCCCTTCTGCGCCTTGCGCTGATCCTTGCTCAGAAGGTGAGTACACGTCCATTTGGCTACGTTCAATGCCAACATGGTCGACGTGAAGAACACTTTGCGTGATCAACTCTATATATCGCTCGATCTGATCGCCACCTTGCCATCGTCCGTTGCCAACTCCGTTGCAGAACACGTAGTAGCTGGCGTGAGTTTAATATTGCAACATAAAACCCCTTCTAGGTGAGCCATTTCTCTTCCCATGGGAAAGAGCGCCGGGATCACTAATATTTGACTTAGCACGCAGACCGAGTGGAACGTCATCTTTGCAGCACTCCGCTCAACGATTTCGAACCCGGAGGCAGCTCGATCCACGTTCGCCCTTGTTACGACATTTGCGTCTGGGTCGGATCAGCACATCACGCCAGATAACTTTGTGGGACTTTTGTCCATCCTGGACGACTTTGCTACCGCAGCGGGGATGTTGATACAATTTCCACTTCCAAGGCCCCGCCGGACACCACAGCAGCCCTCGGCAGAGTGTGTCAACTCTCCCAATCAGCTAACTATTATTCAGACTTCGTTTTTAGCTCACCGCCTATCGATCGTGGCCGCAAATCCATCGACCTCATCTTCGACCTAAAGGGGATTATTGCACCGTTTGCCGAGTCTGCAAAGCTGCAGCCCGGACAAGGTGACTCATCGTTTGACTTTCAACCGTATAGGCTTTACATTGATGTCCTGACCAGTTTGGCGCTATTACTGCCTACCGTTGATCTCATCTTTGGGGAGACAGTCGACGAATCCATCCAGACTCGTTCGAAACACTGCCATTAATCAGCTGCAACGTCTGCTGCTCGGTCCTCAGCTCATCTACGATGCGGCGGACCACAATCAGGTTGAAGAAATTTTTAATAGCGTGATTTTCCCCATCTTGGACGAGCTCTTGAAGCCCCAGGTGTATTTGCTAGATCCGCAAGGCATGTCGGAGACGCGATTACGGGCGTCTGCATTATTGTGCAAGGCCTTTATGCATTTTGAGGTTGCCCAAAACCATCAGGACACAGACATTAGGGTTCTGTGGATTGACATCTTGGACTTGCTCGATCGCCTGATCAGCGCGGAGAAGAGCGAACAACTGGTGCGTGCTGGCTCCTTGTCCATTGCGCCTGCTAGCTGACTGGAGGATATGTAGTATGAAGCAGTTTCGGAATCACTCAAGAACGTGGTCTTGGTGATGAACGCGGCGGGTATTCTCGTCCTGCCACCTGCAGCCGAGGACGAGCGTGATGAACGGCAGCGCACAATGTGGACTGCAACCCAAGCCAGACTGGAGCAGTTCTTACCAGGATTCTTGTCCGAAGTGCTCTCAGTACCCCAACGTACTTCAGTAGACTCAAGTCGTGTTTCCGGCTGAAAAAGATCAAAATGAATTGCATGTTCTGTAGGGACACGTAGACAATACAGCTTTCAATTCTCGGGAAAGACTACAATATTGCATAACGAGGGCAACCGGGAACATCCTAGAAGAATTTCATCTTTGATGGGCTGTTGATGTGTGGTTAGGATACTGTATCAGGTCACGGAACTACCCACCGGATACGCGAGTAAACCCCGGCGAGGACGACAAGGGGGGCGATGAAGTATGCCAGCAACCGCACGAATGACCCGCTGTTGCTGGTGACCCAGAGAGACCAACCTCCTCCGAGGTGCGCGGTGAGCAAAAGGGCCGGGAACAGAATATATCCAGACAACCTAAGAATGGTGAGCTCGGGTGGGATGATACGGGGTGGACCGTTCCGTCACCTGTGGTACTTCCACATAGCCTTGGCCTTCATTCCACCACCCCACGCGGCGCCGCCGAACCACACAGTTGAGCCGCCGACCAAGACCTGGACGACGATCCACGCGACGGTGATGATTCCAAACGTCTACGTAAGATGGTCGTGAGAAAAACGCTCAAAGAAATGAACAGATAGCCTGGTCGCTTACACCATGCCAAGAGGTAAAATGGGGCGCATCATGGGCGGTCTTCTGCAAGAAGATGGCCAAGGTACCCAAGAGGATGAGGGGGACGCCGATACCGATCGTGGCGATCTGGTGTCTTTGGAGACCCGCAGCCTTGGTGTGGGGCTGAGAGGTGGGCTGAAGTGTCAGAATGCCTTGGGAAAGATGTTTCAATGATGAAACGCGAGCGTAGACAGTGTTTTACCATACGTGAAGCAACCGATCGCTGCGCTCTGTAGCAAGGGATGGAACTTGAACCAACCCAGCGAAGCCGGGTCGTTGCTGAAAATGATAGCCCATGTCGCTAGGGCAAAGACCTGGAGATTGTCAGACACGGTGTGGAGTGAGGAGGAAGATGTACTCACATAATATGAGGCCTACAGACGGGTTCAAAATGCGAAGATAAGAATGGGCAAAAAGGGCTGAACGTACCCATACGACGGCGCTTGCAGGGCGATCGCCGGGGCGGCCATCTGACCTGGCGACATCGGAAGTCATGGTTGGTACAGAGTTCGAGTCGGGCTGAAGAAGTGCTTGTTGCTCCTCGACGTTGTCGTTGTGGTCGGGTTGGTCATCAACTGGGGATGTCATCGCGTAAACGGGTCAATGAAATCTCGCTCGCTTCAGTTCCTGTAGTACTTGTACGGTATCGCCGGACTGCGGAGATCATCATCACGCAATTCATTAAACGCTCGCGTTGCCAGCGCATCCGACAAGAGGCGTTAATTAGCTGATTAAAACGACACTATTAAGTCAGCGGAGTACAACATGTGTAACAAGGAGAAGCATCGCGATACCAAACGAGAGCGCAACCACCAAGCCCAGAAATCAAGACCGTGTATGTTCGTGCAGTCATCACTGCCCATCTAGCCGAGGCCACGTCCCCTCCTCCTTCCACTTTTCTACAACCTCCCTCAATGCCTCACGATCAAAGAATGGGTGCTTGAGGTGATATCCAACAATGTTCTTTATCTTTGCATTGTTGTACGCAAGCTTGTGTTTTGATAATGCAAACTTGTCCATGTAGGCGGTCAATGGCGTGTGTGTGATCGGTGGGTTCGACTGCTGGAGCATCTCTGTCCATGTCCCTACATGGTGCTCGTTAATCTCCTCGACCAAGTCCTCTAGCTTGAGCTAGCGGCCAGTGAACAAGAGTGTTTCATCACAAACAAACACAAGCGCCGTACCTTTGCCAGCGTCGTCTCGAAATTCGAGTAAAACTCGAATGTCGTTCCAAAGTACTCGGTGATCATGGAGCTGCCTTTTGCCAGTGTCGTCTCCGAGTCATCGACCAAATTAAACAAGGGGGCAATTGGCTGTTCATCTGGTGAAATCATTCCGTCCACTTCCTTGGTCTTGCTCTTATCGTTATGAAAGGGTATCTTTTCTCCAGCCAGAGCGTTAGCCTGTTCACGACCCTGTTGACTTGACCACTCTGCACATGCCCAAAGTGCGCCTGCCACGTCTTCGACATGTACCGTGTGCACGGGTTCCTTACCTGGTCCCCATCTAAGATTGCTTGTCAGTGATCAACGATACGACTGGTTGGAATGAACGTGCATCGTCTTCATCGGTTTCTTCATATATCCATATACTGACGCGACAGTGATCATGAGGGGATCTTGAGACCGTTAGTCAAAATCAGATGACCAAAAGGGCAGCATGTTTCTCACAGAGGCCATACTCGACATATGGACCATATACAAAGCCGCAACGCAAAATGACAAGGTTCAGCCTGGTGCAAGTCAGCCAAGTTTTTAGACTGGATTTGGACGGTTACCCTTGAATGGCTGCCAACGTGCGGAGTGTTTCATGCCACCAGACATCGAGGGGCCGTACGGGTTTGACGTCTTGTTTCTCGTCGTGGGAGCCCTTTTCAGAGGACTCGTAAACGGGATGTTGGAGGCGCACGTATGCCTTGACGTTGTGTTTTGCAGCCTCCAGAGCGATGATGCGAGCGACGGTGAACGTCAATTTGATGGCAATCTTGGATACGATGCGATCAACGATAAGGGATAGAAGAGGGAGCAATGTACATACGACTTCTCCACGGTCATGATTGACCTCTCCGGTGAGATCAAACACATAGGAGTAAGGGGGTTTTCCGGGTGGCGGAACAAAGGCAGAGGCAACGGCGGCTTGCATGTGTTCAGATGGATGTCGACGTGCAGTTGTGATGGCTTACCGGGGACGGTGAGGTTGGCCTGGCGGTATTCGACGTCGGGCTGAGAGAGAATGTGTGGAAACTCTGCTCCGACATAACTGTGGATGTAAGCATGAGACGCGTACTGGGAGAGAGGGGTGGACTGACGTTGTGGGAGGGGAGACGGAGAACTTGTCGACGATGCGGAGGTGCTGTAAAATGGGCGATGAGAGGATGGACGGATAGGAGGAGGAGGAGGAGGGAGACATACGGAGACCAAACGGGGGCCGTCGGGTGGGACGAGGAAGGCGGCGAGTGCACGCGAGAATGTGTTGAGGCCACCTTTGCAAGATGAGGAAGGGGAGGAGGAGGAGGAGGAGGAGGAGGAAAAGGAGACGTACCAAAGATGATAGCGGTCGGTTTGTCGGTGAAGTTGGCCATGGGGAAGCAAGTGATCGGTTGTCATGGCCGTCCTTTATAATACGGCCATCGTCGCGGAGGCAACCAAATCCCAAGATTCATTTATTATGTAATCATACTACAACGCCGTCTGCCAGGTCCATATACACCGACGAGAAATCCTTGTTCGCCAACGCTGGTCGTCGCTTCATCACAACCTCATAATAGTCTCGCGCTGCACCACCAAGCGGTAGCGGGCTGCCACTCGCATCCGCAATGTTCTTCGCGAGATCCATGTCCTGCAGGAACACATCACTCACCAGCACCCACGGACACGACAACCATCGACGCACCTTCAACATGAGTGCCGTGGCGAACCCACCCTCGTAACCCCTCTCGCAGGGCGGCGACTTGTCAGGAAGTGAGGACGGCACCGGGTTGTTGACAGAGGAAGCCCAACAGCTCCCCGTCGAACTATTGATCACCCCCGCCAGCACCGCAGGATCCAGTCCTAATTTCCGCCCGAGATGCATCGCTTCTCCGACAACGATTTGCTGCACTCCCAGCACAAGGTTGTTGCATATCTTGGCACCCAACCCCGCACCAGACGCCCCACAGTGGATAATACGCCTCCCCATCAGCTCCAGAGTAGGCCGTGCTTGCAGAAAAGTGGCTTCTGTACCCCCAACGAGAAATGAAAGCGTACCCGCTTGCGCACCCGTGACACCTATTCTCTATTCAATAGGCGGCACGGCAACCATCAAGACAACAATACAGACCTCCAGATACCGGCGCATCAATCATCTGTGCCCCCGTCAGAATCACGTTGCCGGCAACTTGCCGCGCGACGTTTACATCCAGTGTCGTAGAGTCGATGAATAGACAACTTTCCGCTTCGCTTCGCTTCAATGCTTTCAACCCCGGCATAATTCCGTTTTGGTCACAGTAGACAGTTTGCACCTGAGGTGAAGAGGGTAACATCGTAATCACCGTCTCAGAAGAACGTACAGCCCTGCCGATTATGTCTACCATCAGCCAAACTTGCAAAAATTCACAGAGTACCCACTCCTCGGGTGTCTGCACAACGTCGATGCTCGCACCAGGAAACTGAGACAGAAAGTTCCGACGGAATGCCATGGCACTCTCTGGCACTGCGTCGCACACTACAAAGCGTGATTCGGCGGACTGTCCCAACTTCTTGGAAAAGAGGTTGTAGGCCATCTCTGAACCCATGCGACCGAGCCCAATGAATGCCGTGCTCTTCGAGCGCACCACACGAGAGTCGAGCATACAACGTGTTGGCCTCATCGTCGATGTGGTGAGCGTACCAGCACAAGTATAGTTTGGGTCTACGCACAACTCGGATATTTACCCCGTGGCAAGCGAACCGACCAAAACACGGAAATATTAACTAGTTTACGTCAGCAAGTATCAACATCATCCCGGACAGCGTGATGCTTGCCGCAGCGACATCCTTTTTCTCTAGGACAGCGATATCACAGTCCTATGCCATCGGTCAACCAAACGGTAGTCGGTCATCCACACCGACCCCCTCTGGATCTTCAACTTCCGGTACATCTCTCCCAGCGCCAGGTAGAGTGGGTCTATGGAAGGTTCAAGGCGCGACACACAAGGTCACAGGCAAACGCGTGTCCGTCTGGACATTTGACAAGCGAGCAGAGATGGAGGGCCTCGGCCCAATGTCCAAGGATCACGTCCTGGAGGTCATGAAGACCGAGGTCACAGCCGTGTTCACTAGCATCGATGTTCCACTGATTCCTTCTTCAGGCTGCTGCTCTGAGCAAACTGCGCCATCCATCCATCCTAGGTATATCCTCGTAGTAATCTCCATTTGTTCTGCTAACGAAAGATCATCAAGAAATGGTTGAGCCTCTCGAGGAAACTCGCAATGAGCTCATCTTTGCGACAGAGCCCATCTTGTCGTCTTTGGACACGTCAATATCGCGAGGATCCCATTACACCCCTCTTGTCGAACTTGATGAGATTGAAGTGAGTAATGACGCTCGCAATTTCCTACAGCATGTTTATCTTCACTCAGATCCAAAAGGGCATCCTACAGTTATGCAAGGGTCTCTCATTCCTACATTCATCAGCAAAGTTAATACACTCAAACTTGAAGTCGGAATGCATCCTTATCAACGAAGCCGTATGTGAAGTACCTTGGCGATACTATTCCCGTAGAGCTGACTACTGATTGCTGCAGGGCGACTGGAAAATATCCGGGCTGGGTTTAACCATCCCTCTTATGACTGTCGATGGGTCACCGTCACGGTGGGAGTTTCCTGGGTTCGATGGACGAGTACCGTCCTACATCCAGCGCTCATTCGATTACATCGGTATTCTCGTCCTTTTACTCGTCAACATCGTCAACTCAAAGCACTCCGACAGCTCCGGAATACGCTTTGGATGAAGTACTGGTTACTGCCTCTGACATGTACTCTCTTGGAGCTGTGATATACGCTGTTCACTGTAGAGGTAAACCACCTTTCCAGAACCACGCAAGTCTCGGCGGTCTGCGCGATAATGCCGGCCGACCAGTTCCAGATATAGAGCACCTGGACACGGATTTGCAGGGTATCTCTTCTCCTGGTTTCCCCCGTCTATTCGAGCCTGATGTTAACTCCACCAAGATCTCTTACGGTCACTCATTACGCGAGGGTCCCAAAGTAGGCCAACGCCATCCACTCTCCCATCCCACCCATTCTTCTCCTCGCTCCCAATTTCCACCCTCAACTTTTTGGATCGATCAAATTTTACGGCAAAGACGCGGGAAGAGAAAGCATCCTTTATGAAAGGTCTGACTAGCGTTTTGGGTAGATTCTCAGCAGGTCTGAGAACACGCAAGATATTGCCGTCGCTGCTGGAAGAGGTTCGATATCTTTGGTGCTGCCGTTGTTCAACACTGTTGACCCAACCTGAAATTGCAGATGAAAGACATGCATCTCCTTCCGTACATCCTCCCCAATGTCTTCGCTATCTCAAATATTCTGTCGGCCACTCAGTTTGCACAACTTGTGCTGCCCAGTCTTAAGCCCTTGTTTACCGTCAAAGATCCACCTCAAAACATGCTCACATTACTGGATAATCTTGAAATGTTGCAGAGCAAAACTGAGACAGGAGTCTTCCGAGAACGTGGGCCCTAGATTTCATATATCTTCTCATCTGTACTGACGTCTTGTAAAGAGGTATTACCGCTTGTGTACAATGCTCTGGAGTCGGAACACTCTGTGGTGAGCATTTCAGTGACTTCGCGTCGCCTATATCTGATGTCATGCATAGGTTCAAGAACGTGCCTTGGGAGTGGTCCCCAATCTATGCGAGACCATTGATTATGCGGAAGTATCTGGTGTGCTATTTCCCCGTGTAGCGGTACGTCTTGAGGGCGATCATAACGGAGCATACTCATGTCCTCGAAGTTGGTGTTTACCAAGACCAAACTACTCTCGGTGAAGGTTGCCACGTTGATCACTTTCCTGAGTATGGTGAAGACTCTTGATCAAGTTAGTCCACTCCTCTTGTTGCCCGGAGCATAGAATGAAGGTATTGTTAGACGAATCTGACACAAAAGCTGTGCCCCCTCTTATCGAAAATCCGTACCAAGGAACCAGCTGTAATGGTATGTCCCCACCCGCGCCAAACATGATCGGATGCATCGTATTTCATAGATGGCCACGCTTTCCGTCCAAGAGGCTATGGGTTTCAAGGTTGATAGAGAAGCAGTAGCAATGCTTGTCCTTCCACAGCTCTGGTCAATGTCCATGGGACCATGTAAGTTGGTTGTGCATGTTGAAATCCTAGACGATGCTCATGCCTATGTGTAGTGCTGAACGTCCAACAATTCCAGCGGTTTATGGCGGTCATCCGCAAGCTTGGAGATCGGGTTGAGAAGGAACACAACCAGTTTTTACGAGATTCGCAGCGCATTGAAGACCAGTCAACGGCCGCTAATGGTGCTGCTTTGCCAAGCTTTGACACAAGTGTCGATTTCGAAACACTGGTGGGCCGTAGCAACGCAAATATCAAGCCTGATACGGTCATCGATGAGTCGAAAAGTTGGGAGGATGATGTTTGGGGGAGTATATTGAGCAACACACCTGAGGTTAGCAGAAGTCTTTGAAGCCGGAACCAGATTCTGACGATCTCGCAGCCATCTGCACAGGCGGTTGCAAAACCACTCACGACACAGACCATTAGTCCACCCGCAACCTCGGTCACTCAAACCCCTCAGACCCAGTCGTTGCCTTCGTCGCCGCGACTCGCGACTGATTCGGTCTTTTCACGACCTCCACGGATTGGCGCCAAACCATTACCCTCGTCGTCATTCGATAAATCGGCCTTCTCGACACACCCACAGCCAAGTCAATTACATCGCATCTCAAGCCCACCGTTGCAACCGCATCTTGTTTCATCTCACGCTACGCTACCACAGAAGCCCAACTATAATATATCACTCTCTGATCTCTCAGCAGCCCCATCCAAGACTTTCTCATCCCCTTCTAGTTATACTGCCACGAATTATACCCCATCTACGACCATAATGCCTCCACACCCGATGTCGTCACCTCCCTTACAGGCCTCTCCTCTTTCGATGACGTCCATGTTAACGCCTATGCAACCTACTCGCGTCGTCCCCACTAACAAACCATTGACAAAGGACGACTGGGGAGACTTTGATCCTCTCAGATGATTTTAGATAAATTGTATCTGCTCGCTTACTATACAGCCGAAGACCATATTTGTTCATGTTTGAATTGCAAGCCAGTGTTATGTTGTTGAGTCGTTGCAATACGCAGCCCAGTGCGGTTATGAGCCTTCGAGTTTATCCTTAGTTTCGCATCGACAATAACCTTTTCATCATGCTAGGGGGATTCTTTCCCTGCTTCCATTCGTGGACGCGTCCAAGTGCGACTCTTCTGGTCATATTATTTCTCGTCGGCCCTGTCTCGTCAATATGGCCTTTTCCCCCCAAGCGATTCACCAAGAACTCTCTTATGGAGGCAGGCTCCATGGGATTGGAGGATGGTCACCGCATAATTGCGTTCGGGGATTTCAACGGAGACCAATTGTGAGTGAACAGCTCAACCGTTTTCTCGCCTCAATCGACCAGAACGCAGCGTGGACATCCTGGCACTGGACTCGAGTCAGCAAGTCTTGTCGGTATACATCTGGGACCATGGTAAGCCAGTTGCCATATCGCCATTACGTTCTTCACCATCTCTCGCAGACGCATTCGTCTTCAAGAAGAGTTCACAACTGCATCATACAATGCCTATATACAACGTCATTCCAGGGGATTTCACACTTGACGGGAAACTAGACATCCTCGTCATGAGCGGAAATTCCGCAACCACTCTCGATTTGGTCCTCTACAAGGGTAATCACGATGGAACGTTCCGTATGTGCATGATGTGCTCGTCCACTTTCTCGATCTGAACCTGGGATTTTCAACAGAGTCAACCCCGATATCGTCACCTTCTTCTGCGCTTCCACAACCTATACCTGTCGATCTTAATGGGGACATGAAGATCGATCTGCTCGGTATGGTTCCCCCTGGTCAGGGTCCGTCGGGTCTTTTGAAAGCATGGAAAAATACTTGGAACACCTCCGAAAGCCGACCAACACTGTTTGAACTGTGAGTCCGCGGTTTCACCACGAATCGCTTTACTCATTCGTTTTTAGTGTCGATCCCCCCTTTGGCGGTACGCAGTGCAAATTGGCTTCTCCACACACTAATGCCATCATTGACTTGGATGGGGATTGTCTTGCCGGTCAGTTTTATCCCGCGGATACGGTGCCATACTTATGCCTCACTTTCCAAGACATCTTTCTTGTTTGCGACGAGGGGTCAGGTAGGAGGTCTTTTGAGATATGGGTGAATAACAAGGATTCTGGGTTTTCCCGTGCGCAATACCAAATGCTTCCCTCCGGGGTCCAGGCGATTACTTTCGCTGATGTTGGTAAGTCGAGTGGCATTGATCTGGAATGTGCACCAATGTACACCTTGCAGATCGAGATGGGACTATCGACATGGTGTTCCCAACTTGCTCATCGGTGTCGACAACGACTGGCGTCGGCTTTGGTTGCTCGATTAACATTGCCTACAACAAGCAGATACCAATCTGCCCCTCCGCTGGGTCCCAGACGACAGATAAGCAAGGGAACCAACTCTGCCGACCGCCCCAAGAGCTTTGCATCGCGGATCCAAACTTCAAGTTTGACCTGAGCACAGACAAGAGTAACGATGTAGGCGGAATGCTCGTTTATGTTGTAGCTCTCCCCTCAACGATTCTTTAGGCTTTTGTTCAGATTCCCTTCTCTTCCCTCGTCAACTCTCCTTCAAGTTCTCTTCTTGTACTCGATACCACTTTCTCACCACCTCTCCCACTTCCGGTTCGCCTCGGGGATACAAATTTGGATGGCTTCCCCGACTTGTCGGTCATCGCAGCGACAACAGATAGACACACGCCTAAGCTTCTGATTTCGGAGCCCTGCACGAAAGGGCTTGCAGGATGTGACGCAAACGGACGAGGACGGCGCGGGTTCAGGCTCCTCCAGAAAGGTGCGGAGAGTCTAGAAGCTGTGTACGATGCGCGAGGTGTAACGTTTATGGATATGGATGAAGATGTGCGTTGTTTCTGTCTAGTATCCACATGGAAGTGTAACACGCCGGCATCAAACAGGGGACGCTTGATGTTGTCATACAGCGGACGGGAGCCCAAGGTCATGGCACAGTGACGTTCATCCAGAACAATTTCTATTATGACGCATTCTTCCTGAAGGCGATTGGTGTGTTCAGCCTTTTTCGTGTGTTGTGCGCACGCTGATGGTCGGAACAAGTATTGAATGGTGCGTGTAACAATGGTTGGTGCACCACAGAGAACGGTTCGAGTTATCTTGTGAGTATCATGTCTTTACCATCGAGATTGTCTCAACGTCAGGCAGCCGTTCGGAGTGAGTTATTCCGGGGCCTCGTACAAGTATACTGTTCTTGACACCTCTGGCCAACGGTCAGCTGCTCAAGGTAAGCAGGACGGAACGCTGACCAACGTCTTCGCACATGTTGACATTTTTGCCAAACAGTCGGCCAGCTCCCTCAGACCTCTTATCATTCGTTGCTCGCTCCCTATTCGTTTTTTGGCCTTGGCCGGACAAACAACTATATTGAGAACCTCTTTGTGGGATCCACGAAACATATCGAGGATCACTTCATTAATATGGAGGGCGTTATCCCAAACTCCCGTGTCGTTATTCACCCACCGCCCGGACTGAATGAGGGATCGTGGAAGCGCGAGTTGTTTCTGCGGCCTGGACAGTGGATTCCTTGGGTGACGCTGACTGTTGTTGTGGCTACTACGATACTTGCAACCATCGTATTCATATTGCATCTGAATGAAAAGGTCAGACCAGTTTTTTTTCCTCGATGACGATGTCACTGAAAGATGGACTCGACCTCAGCGAGAAGACGAGTCGGAGAGAAGGAGGGCGTCACATCATATCAACTTTGACGCGTTATAGGCTGAACTGCAGGACTCGCTATCTTACATGCTACAGTTGTACAATATCTTCTGTCGAGCCTGGATCCGGGCTCGATTGTAGCCCGGAATGAAGCCTCCAATTAGTGTATTTTCCCTCGCCACCAAGCCTCTCGACCTTTCCTTCCGTCAACAGCTTATGGAGGTGTTGATTCACGGTCTTGGAAGCAGGTTCCCATAGATCATGGGGGTACGCTGCATATATCTTGGAGACAATTTCCCATGTGGACCGAGTCCCTCCGATGTCTTCTGGTATCTGTTGCAGGACCTGAAGGATCTGGGCTTCCCTTTCGATCCGATGTTCAATGTATGTCCTTATAACCCGTTCGCCGTCGTGAACTACGGGTCCATGACCGGGATAGAGAACGGTGGATCCGTCGAGGTACGACAAGAGAGAACGAAGAGTTGATAGATACGTCCCAAGGTCTTCAAAGACGGCGGTGCCCTGCCCGAGGACAGTGTCGGCCGTGTAAAGTGCCTGTTCGGAGGGAAACAAGAGGCAGATGGAGTCTTGTGTATGTCCCGGAGAGTGGATGACTTGGAAGGTAGCATTTGAGTTGGAAGACGTGTCCGGCGGGGAGATGGGAAAGGATTGACCGTCGTGCAGGTCATGGAATAGGGATCCACCGGGACCGGGCATGTACATGCCTGGTTTGAGGGGCTGGATCGCGCACTGAAACCTCTCGTCCGGTAGTGCTGTATGCGGGAACTTGTGTACGCGGGGAGGCTGGAAGGGAAGTGGTGCATTTCGTGCGTCCCAGAGGCTCCCAAGGAGGTTCAGTACGGAGAAGAGCCCACCGACGTGGTCTAGGTGCCAGTGGGAGATGATGATATCAGAGATATGTTGTCGCGGTGATGAGCTGCTGGCATTGTCGATGCCATGTTCAAGAGCGGATTCGAGGTGGGGGATATAACTTGGCCTGCCCTCGCCGGTGTCGATGAGGGTGTAGGGGGCGTTCTCGCCGATGAGATAGGTGTTTGTCCCTGGGGTCTATGAGTGAGCCAAAGGAGGACTCGACGAGAATGCGGTTCACCCTGCAGCGTGAAACGTCCTGGATTCTGTCGTGCGAGTGAGATGGTGTTTGTGTGTGAGGGGCCGAGTGCCTACCTGGCCAAGGATGCGCACCACGCGGTCGCTGAGCTGTATCAATGATGAGCTTCAAAGATCTTTAGCGTCTCTGCAAATATGCTTGCCCGTACGACCGATGCGAGTGCGTCGAGTGTCTCCATGAAGTCGTATGACTAATGGTAACCCATTCTCAGTCATGACCACCAGCGCGGTCGAATCCACCAGGATGGGCACTAGAAAAAGGCGCGTTCACATCTTGGTGTCCTTCGCTTTGCTTCTGACTTCGTGCTGCAGGTCCCGTTCGCTCTCTCCAGACAACTCAGACGGGCCACCACCCACTCGGAGAAGATCACGTTCACCCCAATCCCGAGTGCGAATAGACCTGCCCAAGGTCAGCGACGTCGACCCAGTCCGAAGAGCACTGCGCGAGAGGGAACTCGCAGCTCGCATGGCTGCGGTTGAGCTCGAAAAGGCCACAAAATCCGGGGAGCAAGAAAGTACACAGGCCTTGGCAGAGAAACAAGCCGAGTTCGCAAAGCTTGTTGGCTCTCGTTCTGGCGGTGTCTACGTCCCCCCTGCACGACTTCGCGCGCTTCAAGCTGCCGCTGCGTCGGACAGGTCCAGCACCGAGTACCAGCGCCTCTCCTGGGATGCACTCCGCAAGTCCATCACCGGTATCGTCAACCGTGTCAATATCGCCAACATCAAGCAGGTCGTACCGGAGTTGTTCTCTGAGAACCTCATTCGTGGCCGTGGACTATTTGCGCGTAGCATCATGAAAGCACAGGCATCTAGTTTACCCTTTACACCCGTTTTCGCTGCACTCGTCGCCATCATCAACACAAAACTCCCCCAAGTGGGAGAGCTACTCCTTACTCGTCTCATTAGCCAGTTCAGGAGGGCTTTCAAACG
The DNA here is from genome assembly GCA_003316335.1 of Hemileccinum impolitum. Taxonomy (NCBI): domain Eukaryota; kingdom Fungi; phylum Basidiomycota; class Agaricomycetes; order Boletales; family Boletaceae; genus Hemileccinum; species Hemileccinum impolitum. The sequence continues at coordinate 372,977 of QFEQ01000089.1, read as the reverse complement.
AAACGATAAAGTAAGTCGCTCGTTCTGTCGTCTCTGGCCAAGCACTTAGGATGTTTTGTCAGGTTGTCTGTAATTCAACCACCACCTTCATTGCACATCTCGTCAACCAAGCCATCGCACACGAGATCATTGCGCTCCAAATACTGGTATTGCTTCTGGAACGCCCAACCGATGACTCTATCGAAATTGCCGTCGGGTTTACTCGTGAAGTTGGCGCTTTCCTCGCAGAAAACTCTCCCAAAGCAAACGCGACCGTCTTTGAACGTTTCCGCGCAGTTCTCAACGAGGGATCTATCAGTCACCGCGTGCAGTACATGATCGAGGTCCTCATGCAAGTACGCAAAGACAAATACAAAGATAATCCCATTTTGCCAGAGGGCTTGGATCTAGTAGAAGAAGACGAGCAGATTACCCACCAAATTCGATTGGAGGATGATTTGCAGGTGCAAGAAGGATTAAGTAGGTTGTCAATTTCATCGATCACCTCGCAGACTGACCGGTGTGTGCAGATATCTTCAAACCCGACCCCAACTATCTAGAGAACGAGGACAAGTACAAGGCAATCAAAGTCGAGATTCTTGGAGAAAATTCGGAAGATGAGTCTGGTTCCGAGTCGAGCGAGGAAGAGGAAGAGGATGAAGGTATGCAATCCTCTATTCCAAGTAGCACGTTATACTCACCAACTCACCAGCCGTTGAAGAAAAAGTGGATATCGAGGATCGCACCGAGACCAACTTGGTGAATTTGCGACGAACGATCTACCTCACTATCATGAATGCCTTGAACTACGAGGAAGCGGTCCATAAACTGCTCAAAGTCCAACTCAAGGAGGGCGAAGAGGTATGTGGGTGGGTTGTCGATTTCAGGATCTGATCTCCAGCCTACCGCCTCATTCTCTAGATTGAACTCATAAACATGATCATCGAGTGTTGTTCTCAAGAACGGTCGTACTCCTCCTTCTACGGGCTTGTTGGTGAACGTTTCAGTAAACTCAATCGAGTCTGGATGGAATGTCTCGAGCAAGCGTTTAGCAACTACTACCACACGATCCACAGGTATGAAACGAGCCGACTACGAAACGTTGCCCGTTTCTTTGGACACATGCTTGCCACCGATGCCATTTCCTGGGTCGCTCTTGGGAATATCAACATGACCGAGGAGGATACAACATCCAGCTCCCGTATCTTTGTGAAGATCATGATGCAGGAAATGATGGAGAGCATGGGCTTGAAGAATCTCGCGGAGCGGTTCAAGGACGAGGAAGTGAAAACCGCATGCAAGAACATGTTCCCGACAGATAACCCAAAGAATACGCGATTTTCGATCAACTATTTCACAAGTATCGGTTTGGGCGTGCTGACTGAGGACATGCGAGAATATCTCAAGGTGAGTTACAGTGCTGCTGCGTGCTTTGACTCTTCGTTGACGGTCATATTCAGAACGCGCCTCGCCTGATCATGGAGCAACGTCGAGCGATGCTCGAACAAGAATCCTCGTCATCAGATTCCGATTCGGGTAGCGACTCGGACACAGACACAGACACAGAGTCAGAGTCAGAGTCGGATTCAGATTCGGAACCGTCCGATTCCGAGCCTTCTGTCGACTCCAGACGACGCGACCGCAGAACACCTACCCCTCCTCCACGCCGTGACAGAGACAGGGACCGAAGTTCGGACTATGGTCGTGACCGTCGCAGAGACTCTCGACGCGATAGGGATGACAGTCGTGACCGAGATGATTCTCGCACTCCACCTCCACCGCGCCGTTCCCCCTCGCCACCCCCGCGGTACCACAACGACCGATCGTCGGGTCGACGTGATTCGCCACCTCACCGTCGCCGTGCATCACCTTCTCCTCGCCCGAGGGATGACTACAGGCGAGATCGGGACCGGGACCGGGACATGGATCGGCGTAGGAGGGATGATTCGCGCGATCATGACGGGGGTTACTCGAGGAGAGAGGATAGGTACGAAAGAGACAGCCGGCGCAAGGACAGTTACAGGCGTAGGTCCGTAACGCCGGACAGGAGACGGATGGATTCAGAGGAAAGAGATTATAGCAGTCGCAGGAGGTGAACATTGGGATTGTCTTGTGTATGATATCCATCCATTCCAATGTCTAGTTGATGGTCTGCCATTAAAGTCGTGAAAAGGTAGGATACAACACTAAAAGAGATGGTGCATCGTTTGAATTGCATAGAATGAGTCCAAGGGGGCACGCTATGGTATAGAAATCTGTCCTAGTCCGTGTCAATCATCAAGCGAGAAGCCTCCAGAGAATGCTCGTAACAACGACAAGAAAAGTTGGCACTGTAACCCCTGGTATCGCTCCACTGGACCCTGGAACAGGCAAGAACTGCGAAGCTTCTTCTGCTTGTACACTGGCCGATTCCTGTATCGTTGATGAGGAACGTCATTTTAAAACGGGGAACTTGATGCACGATACCTTGAAGGCGGCGATCCCAACGAGGATCCCGGCAGCGAAAAAAACGAATGCTATCAAGAGCCAGATGACACCCCAAACTGTGAGTATGATCAGAAACCATATAGTTATCGAGGGGTCTCGAATGAAAACGAACCTTGTGATGGGAAACATCCACAGATCCGAGCGAATGCAGATGCATCCGAATTATTCACCTTGCGTGCAATGGTATCGTCTACTGGCCATCAACGCCGGGTAGAACGGAATACTGAACTGCACTTACCAATCACATCCCAAAGGACATACAAGTCTGACATGACACCAATGAACAGGATCTGGAGATCATGATGTGCAGATGGATGCAAAACGACACAAGAACTGCGCTTACGAAATATCGAAGGGCTACGCCACCTTTAACAAACCAGAACAGAACAATCAAGCCACTCATCCCGAGAATAAGAGCCCAGGTCCTAGAGGGGAGTGCGTTGGATGCAGACGGATGCGGCACAGTGTACGAAAACGCACAACCAATTCCTTCGGGCCCACCACAGCGTAAATAGGAAGAATACCGCAAGGACAAGGCAGGCAACTTTGCTTGCATTGGTATCGAATCCACATGCAATCAAGCACGCCCCAATGAATGAAGAGCCGAGATATCCTGCGGGTAGAGTAATCCAGGATATACCACCGGACATTCGAGTCTCGCCCCCTTCGTCGGCTGCATATCAGGTGAGCGTCGTCTATCAGTCCCATGAGTGTCACATCACTGACGGTCCAATTGTACGGAGTGGATGGTTGCACAAGTCAGTAAGCCAGCGAATGCATGGCTCATCTGCGAAAAATGTATTTTTGGGTTAAAATCGTGGTTGTATTTGACTTGCCTCGTGGAAACCAACTGTCAACAATCTTTGGAATTGTTAGTCTACTAAATCTGCAAGTCGATGGTGCTCATCTGACGTACTTGAAGGGATAAACTAGACAGATAGATCAGCTATGGAATTCCACACAGGACGGAGAGACTAACTTATCCAGCTGAGAAAGGGTACATGCCTGGGACGCAATCGTCAGATGCCCTGAACCACGTTCAGGGTTTGTTCGACGCTCACCATAATAGAGCTATTGCAATGATATAGCAGCCAGCAACAATAAGAGTCGTTCTTTGCGTAGCATTGGGCGTAAGTTGGGTGTCCACATCTCTAGGATACAGACGATTGTGGGCATCGAGAAAAGCCATGTTGTGGTGAGTGATTGGAACCGCATTGGCAAGGAGTTGACTGTGCACTGCGGCAGTGCCAGTGCCAAAAACGAGCAGGCCATGATCTAAAATTATACGGTAATAGTAGTGACACAATACAACAGAGGGTACCAAAGGATACAAGTATCGGAGACATGTAGGTATAAACACGACTTAGAGCTCGTCGTCGTCGTCGTCCTCCCCGGCCTTCTTTTTGCGCATGCGTTCCTTCTTGGCCTGTACAAGTGAACGGGACTCAGCAAACATGATTCCCACACAAGATTGAATTCAAGCCTAACCTTGCGCAGTTCATTAGCCGTGAGTTTCTTGGCCTTTTTGTTATCGATTTTGTTGCCCATAGCATCATACTGAACCTCTTCCTCTCCCTCCTTCTTGTCAATCCGAGGACCAGATCCTTGTCCTTCAACCCAATTATGACCAGACGCTTCGAGATGACCATCACGCATCGCCCAGACCCTAAAGAATGTTGGTTGAGTAAAGTCATGAGGAAGGATGAAAATTGGTGTTCACTCTGTGCAAATGGACTCAGAGAAGTCTCTGTTGTGCGTAATAATGAGAACACCCCCCTCGAAGACCTTCAAGGCATCAATCAAGGCAGCCAACGACTCGCGGTCAAGGTAGTCTGCACATAATATTAAGTGACAATGTTTCTCCCTCAGAACCAATGAACATACTGGTGGGCTCATCTAAGCAGATGATATGGGGACGACGCCAGGTCGCAGCACCCAGGACGATCTTAACCTTCTGGCCACCAGAAAGGCCGCGCATGCTGTTGTGTGATACGAACTCGGGTTCCAGACCAAAATCGGCGAAGTGCTTCTCAATCTCATTACGAACGAGAGGCCGAAGCAGACCAAGGCGCTGAGCTTCGCGTGTGTCGACCTCCAGAATTTTCTATGGGAGGCGCTTCAGAATCGTGGTAGATAACAAGCGAGACCAACCAACCTTCTCAAAGCCACGCTTGACAAGTTCATCACGAGGGATCCACAGGTTCTCAGAAGAGCTAAGGCCCTTGAAAGAAACTTCGTACTCGTATGACTGCTTCAATTTCTTGCGGGCAACAATCTCGTCAATCAATCTCTTCTGTCCCTCGTGGATATAAAGAGCGCCATCCTTCATCTTCTGTGCTTCCACTTCGGAGATTTGCCGACTGGCCTTGCCCATTTCTTCCAAGTCCTCACCGGTCTGGTAGCGCCAGAGCATATACTCGAGAGCTGTCTTGTCGAGATGATAATCGATGTGGTGGAAAGCGTGTTGAGCAACATAGCCGATCACCAAGTTGGGGTGCTTCCAAATTTCGCCACCTTTGTTGGGTTCCATCTCCCCGGTAAGAAGTTTGACCAATGTCGACTTTCCGGAACCATTGGGGCCAAGAACAGCGACACGAGAAGAAAGGGAGACTTGGAGAGTGATGTCGTACAATTGCTGGACAGGTTGCGAAGGATACTGGAACCCAACCTTGCGCATTTTAAGCAAACTCTTCTCCTTAGTCTTGACACCCTCAAGAAGAGGAGGCGCAGGGAGCTTGAACTTGTAGTCCTCAGCAGCCTCAAGGCTGTAGTACGACTTGGCCTCCGGTACTTGCTTCACAAAGGCCTCAAGGTTGCCACGGTACCTCCGGATCTTGAACCGGTTAAGGTGAAGAACATCGGTGATAGTGTTGTTGAGGAATCCAGAGTCATGAGATACGATGACTGTAGACAGACTTAGCAGGTATATCGTCTGAAGCGATGGAAATACATACTTGATGTGCAGTGTTTCAGCGAGACAAGATAGTTCTCGAGCCACGCAACGTTTACCACATCCAAGTGGTTAGTAGGCTCGTCGAGAAGAAGAATGTCTGCCTTAAAGAGCATTGCTCTAGCGAGAGCGAGCTTCATTTTCCATCCTCCGGATAAGCTGCCGATGGCATGTTTCTGGCGCTCGTCACTGAAACCGACAGAGGCAAGGGTTTCAATAACCTCCGCTTCAGAGGCGAGAATACGCTTGTCCGACAAGATAAATTGCAAGACAGAGGTATCGGCTTCGCTACCATCAATATCATGCTCGACGTAGAAGGTGCGGACCTCTTCAGGAGAGGGGAAACCCTCCACCTGACCGTTGGTGATGGCCCGCATGAGGGTAGACTTGCCAGTACCGTTCTTTCCGCATAGACCGTAACGGTGACCACGCTTGAGACGAAGGGTGGCAGTGTTCAGAAGAATTTTGGCGCCGTAAGCAAGGGAGAACTGGCAGTTGCACAAGTCTTCACCCTCTTCTTCGTCTTCGGGGGCATCGTCATCGTCATCACATGAAGAAGCTGAACGGACAGCCCACTCCCCTGCGACAGAGACAGGGTCAGGGGATGGAGCAACGAACGACAGATACGGTGCAAGGGATTCCCACTCCGAGATATCGAAGTTTTTGGCGTTTGTCAAGTTCGCAGCGAGACGTGAGACATACACAACAGTAGCATCCGTGGGCTCAGGAACGCTCGTGCCAAGCTTCCTGTAGATAGTGGAAAGGGTGGAAGTTGTCTGAGCAGGCTCGGTAACTGGCAAAGGAGGAAGATTGCTTCCGTCGCCCTCGGGGACCTGACCGACTTGACGAAGAGTCGCGATTGCTCTGCCAACGACACCACGTGCTTCAGGATCACCGATGGAGGTCTCAACCTTGATGAGACCTGGAAGGAGCTTAGGCAGGAAGGGGCGAACGGTGATTGGGGAGTCAACTAGTTTGGACATGTTGTCCACAATACTAAACGTAGATATGGTCAGCCTCGATGTGACGTAGGAGGCATTTGACCGACTTACACTGCAACTTTGCGCTTTGTGGCGGTAAGCTTTTCAGTAATACCACGGGACAACAAAGGAACCATGAGAGAGAGCGTAGGCGAATCTACTTCAGAAACGAACGTAGTGGACGAGAGGAGTTGGATGGTATTAGGGACCTCTTCGACCGGGTTGATCAGAGCCTTAATGAGAGCCGGAATGAAGCGTTCGATATCCTTATTCGAAACCAAAGCACAAGCCTTTTCAAGCGAATCACGAGCTGCTTTCTTCACATCGGCCTTGGTATCCCAGATAGCCTCGGAGAGAACCGGGACAATGTCAGGCATGAGGCGAGCGGTCTGAATGGGAGCGCTGACAACGAGCTGGTTCAGGACAACTAGAGCGCCGGCCTTGATTTGCCATTTTCCGGCCGTTTTGATCTGGTGAAGGAGAGCGGGAAGAAGGAGAGCGGTGCCCCAAGGATTCATTGTGGCAACGAATTCCCTAACAGCTTCCACCGCTGCATTGCGGGCTGCAGGCATCTTGTCAGCGAAACCTTCAATAAGGGCAGCATAGAGCCCTGAGTCGACGAAAGAAGGTTCAAGAGCCTTTGTTGCGCCAGCCTTGGCAAGCGCAACTACGGCGTCAGCCGCACCCTCACGCGCAGCCGTAGATTTTTTGTCGGAGAGGGCTTTGATAGCGGCCTCAGTGAAACCGACTGCGCTTATGGCAGCGGGTCCGTTGTTTTGAACAGCAGAAGCAAGAGCTTTTGCTGCGGCATCACGGGTGGTTTTGTCGGCGACGAAGACAGCGGTAATATCGAATTGACCGTCGACAGCGCCCTTGAGTAAGGCGGGGGAAGGAATAGCAAGAGCGGTTGTAGCAACAGCAGGCATTTCTAGAAATCTGAGAGAAATGAGAGGTAGAAGACGGAGGTCCAGTGCAAGGACGTACCTACTATGCAAGACGTGAACTTTTCTTCTAAGGATTGAATGAAGAATCCTCTATTACACTCTATACTCTATAACACCTGGAGAGACGTGAGGAGACGAACGACGAGGGGCAGCGTGGACTGACCTCTACTATGTGTGAGGGAAAAAAAAAAGTGAGTGGGGATGTAGAAAAGCGATATGTCGTTTCGAGTCGGTAAATATAAGTGCCATCACTGTCGGGCTTTGAATAAAATAAATATAAATAAATAAATAAAAAAAGGGAGCTTGGGCCGTCAAGAGAGCGATGCGATGCGATGCGATGCGATGCAGTGCCTCAACAGCCTCATGTTTCTTGTGTAAAAATACTGGCTGCCATTCCATGAAATGAGATAAGGACATGCTGTATGCAACTATTCCTTGTCATCCAACTTGGCGAAGCTCAACGGCGTGAAAACCTGTGCAAAGATGGATCAGCTCGTGCATCACACGTTGACGATGACAGAAACCACGTACATATCCTTCTCCTTCGTAATGCTTGCTGTTCGCCTCGACCCAGTGGAGACGAAGAGCGTGCAAAAATGCAGAAAGACCCTAAATCGGCAACATCAATCATCAGTCGTCTAACGCACGCTTATCAGTTCCGCACCTCCATCACACACAAAATAGCCACTGTCAGGACGAACCACATCACGCCCGTCAACAGAATGGTGATAACGCCAAAAATACCCTGCATCCCTAGAACATTTTCCAATGTCATGCTCCACAGAACTTCGGATAATTGAGCATGGGCCAGGGAGAGTGCCCACAATCTCAGGTATGAAGCTGTGTGCGAGATGCAGCCGAGACAGAATTCAATCGTGTGGATAATCTGATGGATAACCACCTCCCCGAAATCATGTTGTTCCTATCAAGATCCATCGGCGACACAGCGCCCACAGAGCAACGAGTCACTCACGTGTTCTTCTTCCATTTCTTCGACAATGACCCGTCCATTACCTGCTTCCTCAATTTCCAAAACCTCATCGGAGCTCTCACGAGGACCGTCATGTTGACCAAGCCCTACATACCCCTGACCATGAATATTCTGCATCTCCTTCCAGAGGAAGTACGGTTTCATGCATAGCATCCAGGGAATGCAAACGACAGCAAGTATGAGCAGGATAACTTGCACGAATCCTTGTCCGGGATATAGTTGACTTTTGGGATCGACCGATCCAGGAGATAAGAACATCGCAATCAGCATGTTTAACAGCGATGGGGGTTCTGTAGATGCCCTCGACCAATCAATTATCCATTTGTAAAGGATGCAGACCACCAAGTATCCAAAGATCGATTGGAGGAAGATCATCTGAGGAATGAAATTGGCGTAGATGTCCAGAGGGCGCTTGAACTTGATGTGATTAGGGAGCTGCAAACACAAGGCAAATGTCATCTAGAACCATGTCAATCTAGGCGGTACAACGAAATCAACGAGGCACACACATGAATCACCCCAAGAATGATAGCCATCTTCATCTTGTACGAGTTCGTGAACACTAAGCCGTTATCTGCACCATGCCATGCTGGATCCAGACCGAAGGGATAAACGTGTCCATTCGAGACACCATGAAAGACAATCCCATTGCTTTCTGGGAAATCCCATCCGGAGTGCCATATGTGAAGGGACTTGGAGAATATGTCATTGTACATGAGGCCCGTATAAACCGAGAACAGCCCCATCAAAAGAATAATATATCGCCCACTGGATGCATGTTAGCACATTCTTTCCAATTCCACGATGCTTCATTGACTTACAAGAAGAACTGCCCTGCGATCTGAAGCGAGAAAATGAGATAAGAATCCACCATTTCGAGAATCATCGCTTACCTCTCCGAGGCCCCCCTTCGCCCACTTCTTCTCGTTCATAATCATGTAAAGAGCGGCGAATAAGATGATTAAACCATGACCAATGTCACCAAACATCACGGCAAACAGGAAGGGGAAGGTGATGATGGCAAACAGACCGGGATTGACTTCTTGGTAGGTTGCGATGCCATAACTGTCCATGATGCTCTGGAACCCTTCCGTGAATTTGTTTGTCACATTGAAAGTGGGTGGTGTCTTGTTGGTGCGGAGCTCATGTAAGATTGGCACAACACCAGTACCTGATTCCTCCTAAGAACGAATCAATTGATTACCGCAGAGTAACGTGGAAGTCACATACCGTAGCATGTCCAAGGGCAACTTGTATCTTGGCAATATCCCTTGTGGGGCACCATCCCTCAGCTACCAGCGTCTTTCTTCGCACGTCGTAATTGAAGAGATTCATCGTCTCATAGATCACCTTTTCTTTGCGGACAACATCCTGCCACCGTGCAAGATTCTCCCCAATTGTCACGAGCTCGGTGCGCCTATTGGCTCCAGTGTTGTAAAGGATAGTCTGAAGGTCCTCTAAACGAGCGGTAACTTCACGAAGGGAGTCAGAACGCTTGTCAGCATTGGCGTCAATGGGGTACAAAGTGGCACCCATCGACTCGGCAACCTTGCGAATCTTGGCGAGCAGTGCATCACCATGCGCAAAAATGATGAACACGTTCTTGCGTGTCTCAGAACCGGTCGCAGGATCAACAAACGGTTCGGCGATGTCTGTGTGATTCATATAAAGGTTGCCCCTCAACACACGCCAGAGCACGCGCTCAAATGTTGGGATACGGGCTCTATCGATGGTTCCCGCAACAAACCTGGAGCAGAGCTTCAGGGAAGAACAGACATGAAGAAAACGAACGTACTCTAAATCGAACTGAACCGTCGAGGAATACTGGTTTTCGCGATCATCATGTTGGAGAAGAGGGGCTGAACTATCATCGAAGGAGGTCCTGATAACTGTCTGCTGTGTTTCGGCCTTGACTAAGAGTAAGCATAACGCAGGCTACCGTCCGGCCGACTTGCCTTTTCAAAGAAGCCCGCTGTTTCCCTCAAGACATGGCGCGCCTCAATAAGCTCTCTGGTACGCTCACTGAGCAGCTTGTAGCTGTCGTTCATCTGCGAAAGCCTAGTTTCGTGTTCTGCTAGCGTAACGTCGAGCTCATCGATGGTGTGTGCTGCACTTGGTCCCACAGTGGTAAGAGGTGCTGAGTCATAAAGAGGACGGATCGGCACCACGTCCTTTTCCTTCTCAATCTGAGAAACGAAGAAACGAACACGACGGGCCATGTCCTCGAATCGCCTGATTTCACCGACAAAGGAACGCTGGAAAGGATTCACGGTCGGGTTCAACTAACGAGAGATTTCGTGAGCTGGAACCGGATGAGTAGCGTCATGACACGTACATCCTTGAATTGAACATTCCCAAGCTCTCCAAGTTCAGCGACCGTATCATGAGCCACTTCGGTTGGTATATAGAGCTGTACCAAGCTCATTTCTTCCGAACCTAGATTTGGCTGTTAGCACCAAGTGTACGCTCCATGCATGAGCCGTACGGAACAATGAAGGATACTCGTCTCCCATGGTCGTGTATCACGCTAGGAGATGAGTTCTGAAGCTGAAGAATATTAAGATTCTGCTAGTCGTGGCGGGTTAGAAAAACTGTTTGAGCCTGTTTGGATCGGAGTCTGCGAGCAAGCAAAATAGTGGCACTGCACTTGCAGATGCTACAAAGGATTACTGCTGAATTATCTACAGTGCTACAAGGTCAAACATTTATTGAAAGCGTACAACTTGCCTGACGTACGTCGCAGTACGGTGAGTTGGGAATACATGAAGTGGTGCAAGAAACGTGGAAACAACCGCTAACAACCATTCGCAATCGAGCAAAGGATCGCCAGCGGTTCATCCCGGAATCTTGGATAACCTACCTCCGAAACAGATGATATCTGTCTTAAGTCCTGGTCGACACCGTCTCATCATCGGGTTCATCCTCCACTTCCTCTACAACATTGGTAGGTGGGATATAGTCTTCATCCAACTTCTGCTGTGCAATGGATGCAAAACCTTCTTCAGTCTCATCCGTAACTTTTTGGATTGTTTGATCACCAGGAGGTTCATCGGAGCATATGTTCATCCGTGCCTCTGCTGCCTTCCGACAGTCACACAGTCGAGCAAGATTCATCTCGTGGCTTGGATCACCCAAGACAGCGCGTGCCCGTTCGGCAACAAGACCTTTCGACAATGAAAGATTGCTTGCTGTAATGGGACCCGCGACGACGAATTCGTGAACAATAACCGAAACGCTATCGTTTCGTCGGAGCTCTGCATTACTCTGACTCTTTCTACAAGGACACTTGTCAGGTCTTGTTCAAGTATGAATATGAGATACTTGCTGAAATGCAATCCTTCTGCAACCCCCTGTTGCAGCCCAAACCATCAATTCCGACACTGGGTCTCTCGGAAGGGTGGTAGTCAGCACTTCCAACACATCACACATCACCACTTCAACAACCGAAGCAGCCTTCTCGAAATTGTATGCACTGTCCACAAGAACCGCGCCGACAAGGCTTTCCAGCACGTCACTCAGTGCCTTTGGAAAATCGTATTTCCACCCCTTAAGGATTGCATCTTCAGGTGAGAGGTTCTCGAGTAAGGGCACGTGTCGAGTGATTGCAGTGCTAAGCTCTACATTGTTGATGAGCAGATGCTTATGTAACCCAAGACGATTGACAGCAACGGATGCGAGAGTAGGTCCACACACGGCACGGGAGCGGGCAGCAGAGAGTTGACCCGATGTAGCATCCGGGAACTTTCGGAAGAGATGACGCATGATGACTAGGTCAATCACAGCTGAATTCCAGGTGAGCATCGAGATAGGCTGCTCCGGATGGGCCAACATTACCATCACCAAGAAACTCTAGACGTTGATATGATGATCCTGCTGATGTGGTGAACGACGGGTGTGTGATCGCCTCGATGAGTAACTCGCCGCGATGGAATTCGTACCCCATCGAAGCTTGCAGGTCTGCAAACATTGGCGGTATGAGGGTTGGTTCTGGGGGCCGAGAGTAGCGGAGTGACCATGGGAGAGCACCTCCCATCGACAACCCTAACGAGTCACCAGCTCGCAATGCCATATCGATGCCCCCAGTTAGGAACGCCGCACCAAGAGTCGCCTCCATACAATCCTGCAAGCTTCGGCGGGGATATTCTCTGCGTACCGTGTGCCTTGCTTGCGTCAGGCAATCTACCACATCCGAACTCTCGGATATCGTGTACCTCCATACATGTAGGCTCTGAGCCTCGGACGTAAGAAATCGTTCGAGGCCGATTTCCTTGGCACGCGCTAACAAAGTGCGATTCGATATACTGCTCTGACGGAGTTGAGAAAGTTGACCTTCATGTCGATGGGGGAATTTGTTCATGATGTGGACGGTGCACGTTAGCTTGAGAACCGAGTCTCCCAATGTCTCCAGACGTTGGTTATTCCATGTCGCATTTGTGGTGGGAAGAGTGGAACCCTCGATAAGAAGGTCATCGTCAATCGGAGGTAATCCAAGCTGTAATCGTTCTTCTCTTGCTCGATAAAGATCCGTCGCACGCCTACAAATCCGAGGAAGAAATAGGAAAGCGCGGTAGACTGGCTGGGAAAAATGGACAGCCCTGCACGCTCCCTGCGGGACGATTGACCCAACGGGTGCAGTATGACGTTTGTATTTGTCGACATTTATGTGTTTGGATGCTGGACGATAAAGACCTGAGGGAGCGCGAGGAAGACTATGGATCTCAATAAGTGGACAATCAGTCGGAACGAAAGCTTCGCGACTTTTCCTACTCCATTTTTGCATGAAATATTCGTAGTACGTCGCACACAGTGCCTCGCGCGAACCGGGGGGTGGTACAGATAGAGCGGTGAGATCGTATCTTATGTTGTGAAGAATCTGAGCACGGCCATAGAGATTACAGTTCATAACGATCTTCGTACCAAAGTCCTTCTTGGTGACTCCTTCCCAGTTATACGTGCCGTATGGTTCGTTAACGACGCGTTTCACTGCCTCGAAATCAATGCAATTGTGCTCCGTGAGGGGAACGAGGAAGCATGTGATAGGGAGCGCGATTGGACGTCCGGAGATACAGAACCAGATGCCCATCTTGGTGTATTCTTCAAGCATGCGAAGGGTTTCCCACTCCTCCTCGGGATCAAACATAAGCTCATCCGTGCAGCGCATGGTTATCGTGCAGCCTTCGCTGGCGAGTTCGAGTGCCGGTAACTCCGTTCCAGTTACAAGCCCGGCAGAGTCCTCTCCATCGATTGAGATGACATGTATTCGCAGCCTTGGACCAAGCGTCCATGGGTCCTGTACGAAGACCTCCATGATATCCGGGACTTGAGAGACATCAGGAAGCTTGCAACCATCGGCGTCGTAATCACTCTTTCCTTTAGAACCCGTTGAAGGAAGTAGGTAGTCGTCAAAGACGTCGAGTTTGTGGAGGGCTTTAACAGCCATGAACGCAACTGCCCGTTTCGCCTCACGCTTCGAGTTCCGTGTAGGTCCTCGATATATGAGGTGATCGACAGGGAGAGGGAGGCTTGATGGAAGTTCTAAAACAGCGGCATAATCACCACTATATTTCGGTGTCGAGGGAGGGGTGTAGACGTCATGTGGAATTAGGGAGCAGAGATAGTTGATCAGCCCGATGGCAGAGCCATAGGTGAGCACCGCGCCGGTAGATGGAACGATGTAACGTTCACGCACGGCAAGATCTTCCGGGTCGTCTTCCTCCAACTCGCCCTCTTCCGAGTCTGATGTTGATTCTGGTGAAGCAGGACGGGTAGGATTTTTGCGAGTTTGGTAGACTCTCTTGAGTTCAGGCTCAATTTCCTGGAACGTTTTGTAACGGTCGAGATGCGACGTGTGGCCAACTTGTGCCATAATAACGAAGGTAGAGGTTTTGGTTCTTGCCCGTCCTCTAGATTGGACGTATCCAACCATATGATGGAGGGGATCAAAGCGTATAACAAGGTCACAAGCCTATCGAAGCATTGAATAAAATTTCATAGAAATGCACAAGGTACAGGGAGACACACCGGAAAGTCCAATCCTTCTTCAGCGACGGAAGTAGCAACCACTGAGGAAAGAGAATCAACATGTGATACCGAAAGTACAGAGAAGGAACATACACAGATTCAGACCACCTTCTTCGTACGATTTCCGGAAGGCCCTGACTGTATCTTGCTGCCGTGCCAACCCCATCCCCTTCACGTTCACTCCTGACGCTACACTCACATTGGAGCCTCCCTTACTCCGTCCTCCGTGTCCACCGCCGTGCCCGACAAGCTCCGCGCATCGGATGCGACCCCTCAGTTCAGGGATCTTGGAGAGTATTTTGGCAAGGCAAGCAGCAACTTGGCGCTGCTCTACAAAGACAATGCCGTGGAACGTTGGGGTATGGTGTTCAAGGAGGACCTCAGTGAGAGCCTTTACCTTGGGAGTACACCAAGCAAGTGGGACAGGGATTGGCACGGCAGGCGGGGAAGCAGAAGGGTCTTCAAAAAACGGCTTGAAATCAGAAAGGATGGTATCAATCTGTTCAAGAGCAACAGGTATTGATGGGGTATTTTGATAGGTGGGAGGATCATCGACGTCCATCCCATCTTCTTGAATGTCGAAAGGCCCGACGATGCGATCATCGGGAGTACTGAATTCTAGAAGAAGTTGACTGACTCGTGTACGGACCTCGTGATATGCAAAGAGGTCTGCGGAGTATGGACCGAGGCTGTTCCGAGTGACATGGTACTTCATATGCAATTTGTTCCACGAGATGTCAACATCGTCTGATTGGAAGAGTGACAATGTATCCCAAAGATTTGGATTTAGATAGAGATAGTTATCAGGAGGTGGGAAGTATTGCTTAATCAACTGTGGTAAACATACATAAGAATGGGTTTCAGTGGTGACCGCACGAATAACGAAAACACGCACCTCCACAGGGCGTGGCGAGTTTTCAAGTAGTTCGGACACATGCTCACGCACAGCGATGACAGTAGCATCCAGGTTTTTCTCCAAGGTCAACAAAGACCCCTCTGCATCCTTGGGATTCCAGATGGGTGACGCCGTCATGCCAAATATCTTTGGGCGTTCGGTGGGATGAACTTGGAAGTATTCGCGCATTATGCCATTATAGGCATGGTTCTTGCGCGTATGATGACACTCATCAAAGATGATCAATGAGACCTGGATCGATTGGTAAGCAGAAGGTCGATAAGGATTTCGGAGGCGTACTTTGACGATGCTCCAATGTGAATGGGTGAGGATATTAAGGAATATCTGAGCTACGAGATCGATGAGAAAATGTGACCTTGATGTGCAACAACTGATATAACCTTACCTGTCATAACGACTACGTCCGCTTTCTCGAACGAGCTCTTCCAATTTGCCCTGTCTGAGAGCTCCAGATCGAGGCTTCCGTGGAATTTCCGCACCTTCAGGGGTGTCTGAGAAGCGATAAACTCTGCCTGTTGTTCCACAAGAGCAACCTTTGGGACGAGAAATACGACGACTTTGCCAATGGCGCTTGGCTGCAAGACGACCCATTTGATGAGAAGAATGCTGATGAAGGTTTTTCCACTTCCGGTGTCGAGGGCCGCGATGATGTTGTGGTCCTGGGCACGTCGAAATATTTCCTCCTGGTACTTGCGGGGGAGAATGGTTTCATTGACAATGACGGTGAGACCCTGGGTGGTCGTCGCAGACGTTGTCGCTCCAATGGTCGTCACTGTCATGAAGCAAGCGGTGTAGAGTCGGAGTATCCTGCTGCGCAATCAGATTGAAATCAGTACATCTCTGAGCTGGGTAGAGCAGGAGAAATTCCCAACGTTGAGACTCATATTCAAGTCCGCGTCACACCGGGACTGTACTTGACGATTCTGAATACAGCCTTCCTAATCAAGTCGTCGCCGATTTACTGTGGGCGCAGCGATGGCAGTCAACCCAAACGAAGACACGGAGTTGTGAGTAGCACGACTCGACCCCCTCGTCGCACGCCCGCTCATCACTCCCAGCAACGATGCTCTCCGCAAGCATGGCATCCTCCCTCCACGACAAGCCTCCCCACGGACCCCACCTTCCCTTCCGTCCCCGACACTCCACGAGGCCCTTGTAGACCTCACCGCGGACGAGCTACGTGAACTAGAGGAGGACGTCGCAAACGAAGACCTCCAGCGGACAGTAGACGCATTCCGCCGCCAGCGGCTGGCTGAGGAGCGAATGGCGATTAAGCGTGCCCGCTTCGGGAGGTTGTATCCGATCGGCAGGGAGGATTACACAAGGGAGGTTACGGAGGCGAGCAAGGTTAATGAAGAAGACGACCAAGTCGAGAGGGGCACAGGCGTTGTATGTTTTCTTTACAAGGACGGGTGAGCAACCCTCTGTCGTATGCCAAGGCCAGCCTCATCCGTGTCGTAGCATTCCGCGTAGTGATCGCACAGGTAATCATGTCCGGGATCTAGCTGCACGATACCCACGAACAAAGTTCGTATCGATCGTCGGCAACAAATGCATAGCAGATCTACCCGATAGTCGCATACCAATGGTCATCGTTTATCGGAAAGGAGAAATCAGAAATCAGCTTGTGGCTTGGGGTGCTGACCGTGAAAGGCGTCTTGAAGGTGTGTCGGTTGTTCTAACCCCCCTACCGTTATTCACCTACCTGAGAAGAACTCGAGGCGATTCTCATGTTGTGTGGGGTTATTGACCCCCCTGAACATCCTTTCCAACGTGGAGAGAGAGGCCAGGATCAGAATGATAACTCTGATGAAGAAGAGGACGACGACCCATCTTCCCGTACGCGATCTGCAGCGACAAGGACAAACGCACAAGCTCCAAAGAATATCCGTGGACCACCAAAAAAGGACGACTCAGATTCAGAATTCGAGTTCGATATGTAGATACTGCGTGTCCATGGTTTCGCAACAGATGAATTTCTACCAATACGCCAAGCACAGTCTCATTTGTAGTCTACTCAGCATTAAAGGGAGGCAAGATTTGTTGCCTTCCCTTCACTGGCCAGACTTCCGTCATAGTCTTGGCCGCCCATATCTTTCCGCCCCGCACCACGAACCTGATCTCCTTTGTCTTAGCAATGTCATCATCAAGCAATTCAAACCCCCCAGGGAAAACAACGAGGTCAGCAAGTTTGCCTACAGACACCGTGCCAAGAGACTCTTCAAGGCCAAAAGTCGTTGCTGCGTTGGAAGTCGCGGCACGAATAACCTAAACAACAGGAGTGTCAACACAAACATGGCGGCGTGAAAAAAAAAGAGTGAAATCAACCTCGTAATTGCTTAGCCCTCCAGCCTTGGCAAACGCCATTTCTTGATGATACATCAGACCCAATGGAGGCTCCCCATGTGCTCCAATGTGAGTAGACAACCCGCGCTGAACCATCTTAGCGACCGACGAAGAGACGTTAAAAAGCGCGATTGCTGATAGGGCTTGTTAGCTCCCATATTCACAAATATCCAAGGACAACGAACAGTTTGCGGGCCGGCTTGTAGACTCTGACAAGCCCTCTAAGATGTCATGCCTCGTAAAGCGTCTAAGTCTGCGTGGCGTACCACAATCAGATATGTCCACGTGACAACTCAGTAAGAGTACGTACTTTGGATCATTGGGGACATCTACGGTCGCCCAGAGTAACTGTTCTCCCATTGGGCCACCATAATCAACAATATGCGTCGGTGTCGAACCTGTTCCGCTCAACGAATAAAGTGTGAGGATATCGTCGTACAGTACCGATACAGGGATGTTGTGCTCGACAGTCGTCATTCCTGAACACGACCGCGTCAGAACGATACCTTGTAATTAAGCATCCACTTGCCATCTACAATGTATGTTTGGTCCCAATCAAAATTCATACCCTAAACAATTCGATGCATGTATTAGACGCATCGTTTAAACTCGTAAAAGAGTTACTCACACCCTCGGGTACACAAGCCATGTTCATCTGCCTCGCTTGCATCAACAAGCGCTGTCTAGATGCCCTCGCTGGTAAGTTATAGTTCTTATAAGACCAGCTCGCTGGGCCACCCTCGGCCTTGATGCGGGTGAGGGCTTCCTTTGCTTCTTGGGTGGTTGCAATATCGAGATGGTAGGAGTAATCGGATGCTCCGTAGATAATTTGACCTGTGTGGAAGATCCTAGGACCAATCATGAGACCGCTCTCCACGCGAGCACGTTCAACGAAGCCAAGTGAGTTATGCAAGCTTGGGCTATAAAAGGAGTTAGGGGAGCACCACAAGCGACTTGAATCAACATACTTGTGCATAGTTGTGACCCCGTATGCAAGGAAGGTTTCCATTTCCCAAGAAGTGGCGGGGTACTTGACATCCGTCCCGGCCCAATGGGCATGTGCATCAATGAATCCCGGGATAATGAATCCTAACAGAGTTTATAAGAATCACCATCACCATCACCATCACCCTTGCGTACTCTCGCAACTCACCGCCATCAGTCTGGATGATAAAAGCATCATCTGGAACGGATATTTCGCCGTCCTTGCCCACCGCATCGATGAGGCCATCTCGGAGGACAACCACCCCGCCGCGAATGACGTCCTGGTGAATATCATCATGCTCCATGGTAAGAATTGTAGCATTCACAAATGCAACGGTATCCGTGCCGGAAAATGCGCGAGCTTCACGACGGACTCTCGTAATCTCCGATTCATACCGCACGTCCACCTCGGTGACGTCCAACAAATCAGTCACGCAGCCAACTCCGAACGTCTGGGGGTCCGCTTTAATAGCCAGCGAGCATTGTGAAAGTCGAGAAATGGGAAAGGTATGCAGGAAAGGACCTGATCGCAATAAACTCAGAATCCCCGCAACAATATTGATCGCCCAAAGTCTTACCGAGGAACCATCCAATAACATTTCCATCACTGCTCACAACCAAATCATGTCCGCCATCCAAGCTAAGCCTTGCTAACCCCGCTGGTGCCTTTCCCGGCTTACTCCACAGGTCCGTCTCAGAGGTCACTTCGGGGGCATAGTAGACTTGCTGAAAGTTTACGAATGCTGCGCCATGGGTAGTGTTCGAAAACACCAGCTCATCCGTCAAATGTCCATTCGCAAGGGTCTCTTCCGCGTAGCGCCCCCATTCGTCAGCACCGCGAGAGAGATCCACAGTGAAAACTCGATCAGATTGGTGGACGAGGAGTCTGTCAGAGGAGATAAAGCTAAGTTTCAATGCATTATCAAAGGAACTGATGGAAGTGCGGATTTTTCGTGCATTTGTCACCTGAATGGAATGCGATGATATAGCCTCTGTGGGTAGAATGACCTCGCCAATCCAAAGACCAGGTTGCGCGGTGGCGACAACATCGCCAGTAAGGACGTCACCACTGGTCTTGACGAAAGCAATTGTGCGAACCGCTCCCTCTCCACCCGAAATCACGGGACTAAAGTATCGCCCCATCGGAAGACCAGTCAACTCGTATACGTTGCCCGAAATCAGATCGGCAACCTCCAAGGAGGAGAAATAAGTTTCGGACCATCGTCCGTGAATGATCAGATTGTTGTTCCCGCCGACGAAAGAAGGTGAATAGTATGCTGCTCCCACGTGTGCAATGGGTACGCGTTGTGCCGAGGATGTCGATCCCAATACTTGAACGTATGTTACACCAGCAGCTTGAAACACCGCACGCCCCCCAGTCTCATCGAGGGCGAGCTGGGTGAATGCATGAAGGCGTTGTTCGCCCATCTCGAGCTCTCTGACGTCTGTAGTCGCCCTCAGGGTCTCCGCAAGCTTGACCTCGATACGGGCACGAAAACCAACAGGTTGAGGTGTGCTGCCTAACACTCGTTCGCCGAGTGCATTCGATGCAAGTGGAACGTGATAAATCTGACCCGCGGCCCAGATAAGAATAGCCTCGTCGGAAGGATCAAATGCAAAGGAAGGATAAGTGCCCATTGGGGCATAAATAGTGGAAAGATCATAGGTCAGCCCGTGCCAGATATTGCGGAGCGTACCCGTCTGTAGATCCCTGCGGCGCGAATCAGACGGGGTTCAAAACCAACGCATATAAGGCATACTTGAGCACAAGTGCTTCCTTGTCGCGAACACGACGAACGAAAGCAAGGGTACGCCCATCGCGAGACAACGTGGGTCTGCTAGCGCCTCCGGGAAACGCATCTACAAGAACTTCTTCTTCCCCTAATGTCAGGTTTTGTGCGAAGATTGAATAAATGCCCTTGTGAACGTCTGTCGCAACGAAGGATAAAAGAGGAACAGCAAACTATGGATATATTTAATACCTTTGGAATATTCAAATGCACCCTCAATATCCTGCACATTTCCTGAATATACCAGTGTATCATTGCCTAACCAGGAAAACTGTTCGTGACCGATCTGTTGTTCGATGTAATCAGCCTTGGTCCAACCTAGTGGTAGCACCTTGGAAACGAGACGTCTGCCCGAGTTTACTTTCACTCGGCGTTGCCTGAGATCCTGGAGGGTTGGAACTTGATATTCCCATCCTTCACCCGCACCCAAGGAGCGCCGAGAAAAGTACCATTTCGTAGCGATGATTTTGGTACCCGAAGGGTGCCAACGTGCATCAGAAACCCAATTATAGGTCTCATTAGTGACGCGCACAGCTACACATCGCGAGGCGGTTCAGCTCCGTCTACATTACAATCTTGCAAGCACAAACCTGCCAGTCTGCCCTCCTGAGAGAGTCGCCTTAATCTCCGTTCTTCGGTCTCCCTTACGCCCATGGCAAGTAACCTAGCATCAGAGTCCCCTTGGGCCAGTGCTTCCACGGTCATCTTGGAGGGTGAACGAACATCCATTTCAGAGCAACCACCAGTAGCCCATGGCATAACCCAGATATTCTCAACCCCGAGCCCCGCATCACTTCTGAAAGCTAGACGATCACCTTGGGGAGAAAAACTAGGGTCGGCGTCGTGCGGTACACCTACGAGGACCGGGATGGCCCTGGTTTTCATCCCACTGGTCAAGATTGCTTCGGAATAGGAATCTGCTGGAAGACAGTAGATGTCGCCAGCCATATCGAATACGATGTCACCAGAAATTGGATGAACATCGAGGCGAAGCCAGGTACCTTCCCCGACGTCATACGCGAGGGTGCGCGGATATGGGAAGTCGGTGGAGATATCCCAGGCGTCCTGTGTCCGCAGTGGGAAGACGTCATCCTTGAATTCGGAAGCGGGGTCATCACTAGATGATGAAGTCGAAGCATGCTCGACACGCAAAGTTGATGTACGCAGAACGGTAAACCTGCGAGACAGTAAGTATATGAGGTATATGGTTGGGATGGATAATTTTATCGCTGTGATCAAAGATGAAGTAAGTCGACTGCGTGGGGCTGAACCGTAGTGACGCTTGGCACTGGGAGCTATGGCAGTTAAAGGTAGCTCGGGACCCTTTTCCAAGGGAAAACGCTGCTTGGTATCAAGAGACATGCTTGCAGTAGAAAACTGTTAATTTGCGTAGATGGCGAAAAGCTTTTCACTCACTTGCACAAGTCCCCGACCCTTGACTCTTCCAAGAGGTTCTGAAAATTGTTTGGATTGCTGACAAGTTCGTGAGTACAAGTACATACTGCCATTGGTCCCGAGTCCGATTCAAGTGCACACGGCTAGGCCGGGCCGGCGGCGGGGCCACTCGGATATTCTCTCAGAACGTATGGTTCAAGGCTCGTAAGTCTTGGTATCAGCTGGCGTCCGTGTCAGCAGACTTATCTTCCATGCTTCGGGTCACCTCGGAATACTTATTGGACCAAGTGGAGGCCTTCCCTTAGCCTGGACGAGACAATACACATTACAGACCAATTACCTAGGGTGTTAAAAAGACACAAATCAAGAGAAAATACAGATCAGAAATAAATTACGAGGTAGTGCTTTATTCAGCATGTTCTTCACCAGCTGGCGGCTCACCCTCGCCTTCTTTTACCTCGGTCCCCAGGGATTCCCTTTGCTTGGATCCAACTGCTTCGCCAGGAGCCTCTTCAGCAGCGTGCTCTACTGTACCTTCTATTTCGCCCTCGTGTTCAACACCCTCTTTCACATCCTTGCTGCCGATAACGGTGGCACTGATCCTGCACAGGCACGTTAATACACGAATCACGCTGGCATACTGTGAGTGGAACACGTACGTCAACGTAACATGGACCTTCTCCCCCTCTCCCTCCTCTTCAGCCTTGGGCAGTTCCACCGCCATGCGTTTGTGTCCTTTCCACCCAAAGCTTCCGGTCGCAAAGGTGCTCGGGACAAGGGTCGTGCTCGTCAAGAAACCAGGATCCGCTGCAGAACCCTGGCCCTCAGGGACGGGGGCGGTCGTAGTGATGCTCACATAAAGAGGTACGGCGCGGGCCTTGAACGCAGACTGTGCCATGGAAGTCTGTGTGGCGAGAGATGCAACCGGACAGTGATGAGTGACAGAGGAATGTTAGGAAATGATCAGACGCGCCTTGAGACGCGCTGTGCCCTTGGCGGCTTTGCCAGCGGTCCTGGTGCCCTCTGTCCTGGCCACCTTTGAGCTGCGGGTCTCACGCTTTTCGGTGGTGGTATCTTCGGCGGCGGCTCGCTTCCTACCTGCAGTCCGTCGCGTAAGTGCGTGAAATGGAATAGGGGTGCTATGCGCACCAGCCATGTTGGTTCGATGAGTGTTGGATTGGAGAGATCAATACGCTGCGGGGGGCGGGCTATCGAGTTTAGGCTGGCGAACTTGATGGTGTATGAGTGTCAAAAGCAAGAATGCCCAACAAATATCCGCAAAGCCCACAACCGTCCGCGTGAACAATCATACGCTGATGTGAGGTTACGTAACGCCCCGTGAGAGAACAACTATGGCATGGATTTGATCAAACGAACAGCATGTAAAAACTACAAGATCATGGGCTACTTAGCGACAAACCGACTAACATGCGCCGTATCCAGAGTGATATCCTTTATGTATCTGAAGCCTTTGGGTCAGCGATTGCAACACGTCCAGAGCCAGGCAACTGACCTCCAAATAATGACGGACGCATGCCATCGGATCTATGAGTGAAGGATTGCATCTGCACCCGACCTTGTCCGGGCAACTGAACACACATCCCGTCCATCTCGACCCTCACTACCTCTTGTTGCAAACCACAACAAAAACCCGCCTCCCTCGCCCCGCCGAGCGTACCCTTAGTCAACGGGGCTCCGAAGAGCCAACCAAACCGTCAGATGTCCTCGCCGTCGCTATAGAACTCATCCTCGTCATCATCCACGCTCGCGAGGTTGCTCATGTCGACTTTGTATCTCAACAAGCCTCCAATTCCACCAAATCCCTTGACGAACTGGGCGCCCTCCTGGGAACGGTTGGTCACAAACTCGAGATTAGCACCGAATTCTTTATACTTTTCGGCAAACCACTCTAGCAGAGATTGTGGCTCAGCAGCTTGTTCCATCTCCAAACCGGTAGACTTGTCCAGAAATTTCTCGCGATCCTTTTCTTGTCCACTGGAATGGACGATGACCTCCTCTAGAGCAGAGTGAGAATCACAGATAAATATTGGACCAAGAGACATCCTACCTCCGGCAGCATTTCTCAGGACATATCTTGTGACGTCAAGGTTCTCCCAAACAATCAGTGTTTCGACGGCACCAAGCTCAAGAGCACGCAGCGTGTCGTCAATACCAAAGCAGTACTTGCTCGTATCTTGGCTAATTTCGTCAAAGTATTTCTGAATCAGCTTCTTCTCCTGCACAAACTTGACATTTGAGAGCGACTCGGCGGCAAGCTCAATAGCCTTGACACCGTGTCAGAGTCTGAAACAAATGATGTTCGTTCAAATTAATCACCTGGTTAAAACCGTTCTCCCCGCCGTAACTGACATCGACGACCTTGATCACCTTGGCTGCCAGTCGGGGGTCAAACATGTCGCTCTGGCTGAGCTCTGTCTTGAAGTCCGCGCTACCAGCCAGCACAAGACCGCTGACATTAACTTTATCACTGGCGATAAAGTGCTGAACCGCAAGTTCGGCAACCTTGCGAACGTAATTGTGCCGCTTCTCGTCTCGAAGGCGGGAGAA
Organism: Hemileccinum impolitum; assembly: GCA_003316335.1. NCBI lineage: Eukaryota > Fungi > Basidiomycota > Agaricomycetes > Boletales > Boletaceae > Hemileccinum > Hemileccinum impolitum. The sequence goes on along the minus strand of QFEQ01000089.1, from coordinate 348,626 downwards.
ACGGAGGGCAGACTGACCACCACGGCCGTGTTTCTTGGGGAGGTCGACAGTAAACTTGTGAATAACTTCGCGCGTATTACCTGCAAGAGTGCCGAAGAGTGTCCCATTTCCATCCATCACGATGAATCCAAAACGGGAATCGGACTCGAGAAGTTCCGACAGAGCTTCAGTATGAAATTTATTGTCACAAAGATAGAGAGACCTGTATGAGACAAAGACGAGGACGCCACAACCAATGAGTATGCAGGGTCACAAGACACGAAAAGGGACACACGTATTGATTGGTTTATGAGGTTCAAAGTCGAAAGAAACTTTCTTTTCCTTGCCTTCGTCGGTAAGGACTGTGCCTACAAAGAGAACCAAACCGTTTGGGGGAACGCGGTTGTAAAGCTTGAGACGTTGTTGGGTACTGGTGATAGCAGCGAGCACAGAAAGTCTGTTGACGCGAGACTTGATGTTGGAGGCTGTGCCATATTCTTGTGTAAGCATGGCAGATGCACGGGATATCTGGTCCTGAAGTTACGAGTAAATATTGAGTGATGCACGAGAACGATAAGAACGATCGGGGTACCTTTGGGGGAATGATCAAACTGATCATGGATGTCCCAGCTCTGGAAAGGTGCGCCACATACGATGAGTGGCACAAGAGGTAGCGATTCGATACATACCCCCTCGCCGAGTCCAAGCTCTTGATGAGCTTCTTGACTTTCCACATCTGAATATTTTGTTCTGCAGCGTCTTGACTCATGCTGGGCGTGCGTTACTCGGACCAAATGCCCTTTTATTTATTTTTTAAGAGCTCTGGAGGGTGAGAGGGGGAGTGTGGGTGAGATGGAAGAAGGGGAATGGACGTCTGCTGATCTCAACCATAATTCTGCATTCCGAATTCCGACATTTAGCCCCACTTGAGGGTGGGTCATGTGTAATCACGTGATCTGATAAAGGGCTGACCATCAATCCGCCAAAGTTCTTTGTGGTCGATGGGCAACAAGCGGAAGGGCGAGAGCGAGGGTGGAGGAGAGGATCAGTCGAACTCAACGCGTCGTCCACGCATCCGAAGGCTTGCTCCTCCACGACCTTTCCCTACTGTTGCTTCCGCATCCTCGGCCACAGGTCCACGCGCAGCTCACCACGAGGGCAAGAACAACATCTGTGTCACCCGGAAAACCAAACTAGCTGCATATCTCCGCCGATGCAAAGCCCTTCTTGTTGACGACGGTTTCAAAGAGCTCCGGCTCGACGCAATGGGTGCTGCCATCCCACATCTTGCGCTCCTTGTCGTGTCTCTTCCCCCAATCTTGCCGTGGGCAGAGAGCGAGGTGCATGTGGATGTATTCACGGGTTCGGTCGAGGTACACGACGAGATATTGTCCGAGAGTGGGAGTGATGCAGAAGACGGACCCCGAGAGGAATTCAGGACGAGGGTCAAATCGACGATGAAAGTCATCGTCCGCATCGGTCAAGGCGATACAGCAAGTACCGCGGACAATCCTGTTCGCGATCCGGTGCCGCGCACTGCCAGTAAAGTGGAGAAACAGGCAAATGGGGATAAGGGAGCAGTGCGGCAAGAAAGGGGGCAGATTGTGCTGCAGGAGTTGGAACAGGACGGTATGGAAACGCCTTGATTAGTATCATACACGCGGTTCCAGCTGTCGCTCGGCATATGCTCAATCAAGGCTTCCACCCTTTCGATGACCACCTTGCGGATTGCGATCCGGATACTTCAGCTTTGTGTTATGCTCAGGCAAGTACCCAAGTCCCTATGATAATGGCTTGCCCGCGAGACGCGGACTCAATTGAAACCCATTGGGGGCTTCTTACCTTTTCTGACCTGGTACTGATGCTACAGGAGCTGGTGCGCTGAAACGATTCGGGTAGTGCCGTTCCCGAGGCCCTCGGTGAACATGCTACTCCGAGTCTCTTCGAGGATACGCTGATCACTGCAAGGCGCCTTCTTCGGTCGCAAAAGATCGCATCCCAGGAGATAGCAAAGTAGTTGGCTGATATGAAATAATCGAGAGCCATCTGGCTCCCTGGAGGCGGCAACGAGACACCCACGGCTTATCACTTACGCGACTATCTATGCTGGCAGGACGACCTTGGTTATACTCTTACGCAATCGTCATGATGGCCTACAGGGAAGCAGAAACGCGCACGTTACGAATGGTCATTTCGGGATGAGGATCAGGGAACGCCCCCTCGACCGATGAATTGACCTGTCGGCAATTGCGTAAATGACCGCGGAGACAGCATCTTCATCCCTGGCTCTTACGCGGCCGCAGTAGTCCTCTTCTTGCAGGTTTGTTTCGAGGGGACGAGGAAGACGATTCTGGGACCGAGGACACATGGAGCGCTGGGTGCGTATGGAATCATGTGCTCGTTCTCATCAAACAAACAAGAAATCTGCTACGTTAGCATTGGGTACATCTATCTGTTATCGTCTAAATAGCCGCTTAACCGGTCCTTCTACAGTGCAGTTCAACAACACCCCTTCACTACCTAAATGCGCGAAGCCCGCCTTGTTCTCTTCTTGGAAGGGGGCGTGCGACCACCAATTCACCAATCTGTAAACTTTGGCCCACATCGCTCACAGCCGCATTCAGACAGCACTTCTGCCCTGGAATCGTGCAATCCTATGACCATGATTCCGACATCTGATCCGATCGATCTCCAGGCTGTATCTTGACCTATGCGCACACACGTCACCTGGACTGCTGGGTGGCACATGTTACTCACTAGCCCACATTATCTAAACGGGCGAGAATGACGAGGTGACATTGGTCCTTTCCTCACGGTGTCATTGTCAGCAACGGTCGGAATAAGACAGGTCGAGGCTCCTCTGTCGTCATGAGAAACAGGATCCACCACTTTGACCTCTGTTCGTCCTTTGGCCGCATCCATCGCAAGTAAACCTTAAAGAAGCCGACATATGTAGTACATATGTGACCCCCCGGTGTTCAATCGCACGTCCGTTATGCACTTGGTCCGCGCTCTGCCAAACCCCCGGACGTTCCTCAGATCTCAACCACCACTCGCACGCTCGCATCTCATTTTCCTCCTACGCGATGTCTGGAATCGCCTAGAACTTTACTTATCCGACGGCGTGGATTTGTATGATCTCTCGGTCTTATCTGACATCCCTCTGGTACGTTATCGCTCGTGTACTCATTGCGGTGTTTGTCATCGAACCTATAAATGGAAGCTTCCGAATCGAAGATGTGAAAGCCGCCTTTTATCCGTGGAAGTACCTGGAGCATTCCAGCGATCCGCCTTGTCGCCTAGGTCAACTATTCACAGTTTGCTTGGCAAGTACACCACTTAGGAACCTTCTTGGCTTGGTTCATGTGCCTTTGTTTCGTGGGACATGTTTCAGTCGACTCATGCTGCTGCATATTACCAGCGTTGCCAAGAGTAGGTACCTTTATGGAGTGCAAGCAGCTGACCCTTCGTTTCCGCGCAGGAGAGTCTTCCCACCCTTGGCATGCTCTGGGATGGGGTAGCGAGCTCGCGAAGACCGCAAGTTCTCGACAGCCACGTCAACTCACCCCTTGGACAGAGGGGGCCGATGCATTGTGGTTCTATCGCTCAGGGAAATGCCAGGGAAATGCTCGTTACTCGTTTTTTGCTGTGTGGAGCCTCACGCGGACTGACAGGGATGCGTGTGGTTTTGGTGTGCTTCTGACACTCGTGGCGGTGGTCATTCAACCCCTATTCAATGAGTCGCTTCATCGCTCGGTCTAGCATCGATGGGGGAATGGCCAGGGACCGCCCATCCGATCGGACCGAGCCTCACCGTCGCTAGGCACGATGTACGTGTCCCCGTATCTTTAATTGTGAGTCCAATATCCCCGTTTCTTGACCACGTTTGCAATGCAGAAAGTTCGTACTTGGCGTAACCTGTGCCGCCACCAGCCGTGTGACGCGATCATACCAAGCCCTTGCTCTGGTTTAGTCATCATCACCGATTATCGTACGACCAGGATATGGGCGGAACACCCTTTTTTCGGTCCTGGATGAGTTCGACGCCGCTTCACGTTGACCCCAGTACACAATTGACAACGATTGATCCGCTTTTCCTTTTTACTTTGTTTTAGGATCCCCAAAGCAGTTGGTTGATCGCTGTGATCATGATCGTCCACGTACGGATTGTCCCGCAGTGACGAACATTGCTCAGCCGACAACTTTGTTCCTTGTTCTAGTTTAGTTCCAGTCAAAACGATCCGAGCGTGCCAGCTTGGGAGCGGTCCCTGGGGTTCTTTCTTGCCCCAAAAGGTAGTATCCATATCATGTGTCCACGCCAACGAATTTAGTGGCGTTCTCAGCACCGTCGTTCCCCAGACTTGATCACTCGGCGATCTAATTCGATATGGATTCCCTTTTTCAACTCGACATGTGTTCAACATCACACGATCTAGGTCTCGACAATGAGAGATACGGGTCTTGTGGCAATATCCCTCCTCCCAGACCATTATCACCGTAGCAGCACGGTTACGGTTCCTGCGGTTGATATCACCAGAGGTTGCTAAATCAAAAATCTTAAGCAGTGAATAACTCGTGCCGAGATATATGGAGTAAGCGTCCAGCGAGTATGCAGGGAATCCTATCGTACAAAACAATTGCAGGAAGAGGAGAAAATATCACTGATAATCTGAAACGGTGACTCAGTCTGCCGTCACGCTCGCACCTGCCAAAATTGACAACTCTCTTGACAGTTTCTGAATCGTTCCCACCTATAACCAACCCAGCCGATTCAGAAAGGGATACAGTAAGGATCCCAGCTCGACGATGCAAAGCAACGATACCGTATATGCTAGGCACACTGATGGTGCTATAGATTATCATGGCATGAATAGCGCGCGGCAAATGGCAGGACAAGAGAAGGAACAGGAGCAAAAAAAAGTAAGCGGGGAAAAGACCTAAGAATATTTGCGATGAGTGTGAGCAGGATCGCAGCACGGTTGCAAACGTACCCATTAATAACAAATTAAACAGCGATGGATTATAAACAAGATTACGCATCATACAATGATGCGAGTCGGGTTTGAACGCCTTGTAGGAGGTAGAAAAGACGAGACAATTAGAGTGCGTAGAACTGGATGAGAGTTGATGGTTGAAAGTGCAGATTTCAAGTAGGTACAAACGAAAGCAGTTGGCCGGAAGCACGGGTCATTACAGAACTCGATACGCATTGTACGCCTTTTGGACCGGAACAATAGATGATGTGGGATAAAACCAGCTAGGTCACAGCGAATGCATATGCAACATGGTTGTTTTCGTGGATGGGTATTGTCGTGGGGCTGAGGACGATGCTTTCTGGTCCGTCGTGCGGAAAATACCTATGATGATTGTTGAATGATACGTCAGCAACCTCGTTCACCTTCGTCCGAAAAACGGAGGACGAGATCAACAAGATGCAGAAACCTGGCCTAAAAGATGCATCGAAGAGGGATGAGTGGGGCTTGGCAATCTCCGCTCTGCACTCTCCCCAGCAACCTATTGACCGAGCACATACACGCACGTATGTGTGTGCAGACGCGTATGTGGACGCTTCATACGCTTATCGCGCTTCGAGGTCCACATGTCGACTGACTTTCTCGACTCCGGCTCCGAGGGCGGTTCTCCGGATATTCTGTAAAGCAAAGCGTTTATATATGGTTGTTAACACGGGTGGACGGCTGACCTGAGCTTCGTCCTCTTCGTCGTCATCGGAACCTTGGCTTGGCTCCTCGTCATCCTCACTAGATGACTTTGCGCTTGCTGTAGTCTCCTCCGTCTCCACCGGACTCAGTCGCGCCGACTGCTCAGAAACCCCATTATTGGTGATCTGCGAGAGTGCATTAGATAAAGATAACGTGCGGCCATGAACCGATGGATGGCCATGCTTGTGGGACGAAGTTGAGATATTAGGGGATAACCGGACAGCTGTAAGGACGTGATACTCATGTTCATCCTTGGAGGTAGAGATCGGAGCGGAAGGGTCAGATTTTTGAGATTGCTCGCTGATCATAGTGTGTGTTGCGGCAGGAAGGTCGCGAGACTCCGTCGATGGTGACAAATCAACCAAGCTGGGAGATCTGGAAACAATGGGAGATGGAGCTGGCGTCGTCAAATCCGTGGATGCGGCAGACGTGCATGTAGTCAATGAGGTGGTGGTGGACGCGGTAGACGCACACATGCTTGCATCCATCGAGTCACGACTCTTCCTCCCCTCTTGCGGCTTCTTGAACTCCTTGGCTTCCCGTTCTAGCCGGGCTTTTGCTTCCCTCTCTGCACGACGCCTCTTGACCCACCCCATGCCACTGCCATCATCTTCGTCCATCTCACCAGCACCGACATTGCCCATGCTACACTCGGGGACATGGTCAGACATTTTCCTACGGGCAATCGAGGACGCCACAGGTGCTTCATTGCCCCTGCCACCACCAGCGGCGGGATGAGTTGACTCGGAAGGAGAGCTAAAAGAAGAACCTGCAAGCAAGGCCCCACCGCGTTCACCCCTCTGTAGCCCTTTCCACATATCATTCGCAATGCCAGCAGAGGCATGCACACTGCCCATTCCGCCATAGCCCCATTCGACAAATTCTGGCTCTTCGCGAACATTTGCAAAGGGATTGGCGAGGGTTTGAGCTGTGATCGGTATGTGAGATTGGTGCAAAACCAAGATGGATATACTGACCGGCATATCTTTTTGCACCGTATATTCTACCGTTCAACATTTTTACATGCTTTCTCGGCGCTGCGATTGTTGGTGCGCTTGGTGCGGTGCTTGGGCGACGAGGGAGATCATTGGGAAGTTTGACGGAAGAGGGATGCCGACCACCGCCGGCACCGGGTGTTAATGCTGAAGAAGAGGCGCGGCGTTTCCTCAGGCTCAAGCCGGCGACGGCGGGAGTGTCGTGGGACTGACTTGAGGCACCAGTCCGATCATGATTTTGGTCGTCCAGAGTTGTGTTTGGCCCTGAAGCGATGGAGGCAGAACGGTGAAGGGATCTGGGAGGAGGGGACGATGTGCGGGGAGCGCGAGGACTGCTCGCTGATCCTGCGCGGGGGCGGAAAAGGGATTTTGTACCGAGGGTGAGGATATCTTCTGTGAAGAAGCGAGGGAGCTTTGCTGACTGGAAAGAAGGGGAGTTGGGGAGGGAAGTATGGGAACGGGAGAGAGGGCGAGAAGCAGGAAGAGGGGACTGGGAAGGAGGAGAAGTGGGGGAGGAAGAGCGAGAGGCACGAAGGAAAGAAAAGGTACGGAAGAGCTTCATGTTTGATTTCTGGGTAGTAGAAGGTGCGTTGGGCGATGCGCGGATTGTGGGGGTCGAGCGTGCGCTGGAGAGAGTGGAATCGGGAGATATTGTGGGGGAGAGTGCGACGAGATCATCGGGGAGATGATTTGGCGCGGGGGGTGTCTGGGTGGCGGACTTGGGGTCT
>QFEQ01000089.1:323327-340759 GCA_003316335.1 Hemileccinum impolitum | reverse complement strand
CCCCCCCCCCCTCCTCCCCCCCGCCCGCAGCCTAAATTCAGCCGTGATCTGGAACGTCCCGACAGATTACAATCGCCGCTCCCAGGGAACTCTTCCTCGGACTACCACCGGGCTGAGGTCGCCTTCGGGGCCGTCCAGCTGCGAGGCCTCAAACTCGTCACCAAGCCCCGATACGGAATAGACCAGTTCCTGACACGCGTCGCAGTGCCGCTCTCTCTCTCTCCTCAATCGCTGCTCTCACGCATCTTGTCATATTTCCACGACGATCGCCTACTGCTACATCTTCCTTTTTGTTCATAATGCACGCGCCGTCGGTCATCAACACGTTGCTAAATCCGCCATAACAATCCCACTCATCAGCCCGTATGCGTGTTCACGGCCGATTCTGTGACACCAGCAGACACAGAATCGGTCTCGCTTTCAGGCACGCGCTAGGATCGGAGACACATGCGGCGACAACTACGAGACTCTGAAATGGCAAGTACGTAATGACTTGTCATAACGTTCAGTGCTGACACACACACATTTCACCCACCTGCTTGTTTGATGCAATCGTTACGAGAAAATCTCGCGCTTCTGTCCTTGTTTCAGCTTCGCGTGCCCACTTTAATGTCATCCATCCTACACATATTTGTAAACCACCTCACCTTGCTTCTCCCAAGTTTTAACACGTTCTCATGTATGGACAAAAGGCGCGCGACGTCACTGACATGAACGCTCAAATTTGATACATTGCGTCATATCCCGGAGGCTAACATCCAACTGGGATCCGGCTCTTCCCTTTCGCCCTTCGCAAATGCGCCCGGTGTTGACGTTCTTTATGGAGCCTTTAGTTGCGAGCAGGATCGATATATCGTGCTAATGGGTGGTGTCGGCCTACCACATCCGCACAACGTCCCTTGTGACAAGGCCGCCTGGTGACCGCCATCGGGTTGCGGTCACGGCTCAAACACAAAACACATGATCGAACCATGACGAGAGATATTCGTGGCGTCTCCTGAACGTTCGGATCCTACCCGAATTCGTATCATCGCATAGAAACCAGTCGATAACTACAGCTTCTATCATGGCTAACATTCCATCACGCATCATGCCCGACACCTAGGTGAGAAGCCTCGGCATTCCGACAGCCGCGTGCGATACCGATATGTACCAATTTATTATAGGCCGAGTTCGAGAAGCGTTCAACATTCAAACCAACATTTCCATCCTTGTTCACGATGCAGCGATTCCTCTCCCGGCCCCCCTGATACATAAGCGTTGCTATCAAGCCACGTCGAATTGTACCAATGTACCATCAATGATGTATGTACTAGTGACCTGGGTTGTGCACCGCGATGTGCGGAAGACCGGCCAACGTCGTGGCATTTACGCATGTGCTCAGCTGCCGTCGCCAGGTTCGTACATACCTTTCACCCATCATGTGCCCGACGGGCTTAGGTTTCGGATATGAATGCGGTCACATATGCATACCCATCTGTCAATATTCCGTAACAGCGCAACTCGTGTGTGTAGCCCTAGATCAAATAAAGCAACAACTGTATTGACCCCTGACTGAGATGTGGTAAATCTTCCCGTTCAATCTACCGATAGATAATCTGCCTCTACATCAGAACCATTTTCCAGAAATCCACTCAATTAGGCAGATATGTGGCAGCGCCTGACACGGGGCGACGGAGCCTCTGTATGGAAACACAGCCATATTTCATCGATGTTTCTAATGACAGATACGCCCCTCAGTGTCTTGGCAGCGCCCTGGATTTGGGGTTCCGGGAAAAGTTGAACACTTGTGGACATTGCCCGTGTATTTAATCAAACGAGTCTAGGTGCACCCAGATCGATCTAACATGACGGAGAGGAAGCGCCTTAATGATCAATGAGGTGCAAGTGCTTGCCAGCCTAATAACATTCACTCACCCAACCACTGGCAGTAAACGATCAGGTCATGCTACAAATGGCCTCTTGTGGCCAGGATCCATGCCGACAAAGCCTGATTTAAGTTTGTGGTGCCACACGAGCCTCGAGGATAGGGTGCGTGTGATTCTCGATTTCGCACACTTACAACCAATGCCATGCAGGTGATTTCCATCAGGAGTCGCAATCGTCGCCAGCCCATTACCACCCACAGACCTCAGGGTGTGATTGTGTGGATGGGAAATGGATCGCAACTACTTGAAAGTAGTATGCCTTGCGAGGTCACAGTGGTTACATGACCTCTTCAGGGTATCCAGATCGAAATATTCTGATCAACGCGATCTTTGGAGGTTTGAACCGGCGGTGTTCGGTGCAAAGTTTAATTTAGTTGTTCCGTGATAGGTCGATGCCAGAGTTGCCAGACCCCCAACAATCCGCAATAATGGCGCTTCCGCCATGGAAATACCCTAACTGTCTCTGGCAAAGACCGGGGATGCGGAAAAGCCACCGTCAAAACGGGGGGGGGTGATACATTACCCGCAACCATTAGCATGGTAGGATGAAGTGCCGTTCGCCACGGGCATCATCGCGTTCATGCAGCTGCAGTCGTGCTATATGAAATAAAAGTGTAAGTGACAGTGTCATTTTGACATGAGATCCTCATGTGCAACGCAAAAGTTAACCCACCCTTGTGTAAGGAGCAAAAATGCGTTGCATACCATCAATGGGGAATGGGTGAATTGTACCATGTATGCAATTGAACATCGAACGACTGACAACGTGAGAAGGAATTCACGAGGCCGTGTGTTGGTTCAGTCCGACCCTTCCCCAGAGGCTAAATTAGCACAGATGGGTAACTGTGTATATGTCGGTGAGTACAGGAAGTCACACGATATGACACCTCCGCCGGCAGCTTGCGTACCCCGCTGCAACATCAAAATCAGCAAGCGGTGAGAAAAGAGGGGGGAGTAACGCGTATGCCGTTGACAACTATGAATTCAAGACATCTTTGTTGTGAGGAATCCCGTGCAAATATATGGCTTTAAACGTTCGGCATCAGCGGGAGGGCATAAGGTGGATGCCTGGGCAGAAACGTCGACCGCTATTTCCAATTGCATAGCTTCGACGGTAGGAAGGCGCTGGATGTTGTTGATACACAGTGAAGTGTTGGGAACGTAAACCCGCCTGTGGGAAGCCACAAAATCGCGTATGCCCCCCCTCCGACTGCCTTCTGGTCTCGAAGGTCTGGTTTGGTGAAGCTAGGCGTCGCCATAAGATGATCAACTTACTCTGTCTTCTGCCACCTCCCTTTGAGATCATATCCAAATCGTCAAGTGATCGTGATCTGACGATGTCCGGCAAGATGTCACCTTTCGTTTCAAATCTGGCGGGACTACTAGCGGCTTCACTTCTGGAACATGGCATTCAGCTTGAAATGCGTCATAGCTTAGTCAAACCATGCACGTGATATACAGTCACATGACGGTCAATACCAGTGATGACGAAACAAACCAACACTATCAAGAGGGTGACTTAGGCGCAGGGGGCGTATAAAAAGCACGCCGAGAATGAGTTGGGCTGTTTCCCATTTCTCTTCGTCCAAGATAGCTGTCCGACATTCCGCAGTAGTGTCCGCACTGTTCCCTGCTCACCGTGCCTCTTCGCGACTTCACCAGGTAGCGTGCCTATATGCAGTTGATTCCCATCACATGTCCCATCTCATGTAATCTTATTGCGCCGTAGCTATCAAGGTCTTTCGCTTCCTCATCAGCCAAGATGGCACCAGTAGATTACCCCCAGCATGAACGCTACGACTACATTTGCATTGGAGGTGGCAGCGGTGGTGTCGCTTCGTCGGTAAGCGATATCATGGGGTTCCCCACTCTCACTTTGAAGTTTCTTCTCCTCATAGCGTCGTGCGGCTATTTATGGCAAGAAAGTCGCCCTCATCGAGAACTCTCCCCGCCTCGGCGGAACTTGTGTGAATGTTGGTGAGTTGTTCCCGCTGCCTGCAATCTCCTGGCGAGCTCATAGTCCGTTAATCCAAAGGATGTGTTCCAAAGAAGGTGCGAATATATTTATGATGCATTTTCGCATCCTTGATCGACCATGTTCCAAGATCATGTGGCACGCCGCCGACCTGGCGGACAAATTACGCCAGGCGTCCGGAGGATACCATTTCCAAGGGGTTCCAGAGCCCAAATTTGATTGGGCGGCCTTTAAGCCCCAACGAGATGCATACATCCGCAGGTTAAACAACATCTACGAGAACAATCTCGACAAGGAGAAGGTGGAGTACCATGCTGGTTTCGCATGCTTGACGTCCCCAAGTTCTGTCGAGGTCACTCGCCCAGACGGTCAGAAGTACACACTACACGCTAACCACATAACAATCGCTACCGGGGGACGTCCGACGATTCCTTCGGATGATGCCATTCCTGGAGCAAGCCTTGGTGTCGATTCTGATGGATTTTTCGATCTGGAAGAACAACCCAAGCGTGCTGCGATCATCGGTGCTGGCTACATCGCTGTTGAATTCGCTGGCGTTTTCAACTCACTCGGTACCGAGACTCATCTTTTTATCCGGCATGACAAGGTCCTACGCACGTTCGACCCCGTTCTGCAGGACACCTTAACACCATGGATGGAACACACCGGCATCAAGGTTCACAAGCATTCTACAGTCCAGCGCATAGAAGGAGAGAAAGGAAAGGCCCTTACGATCTATTACGACAATGGGCAAACCACCGAAGTTGACTGCTTAATCTGGGCAATTGGCCGACATGCCAATACGGAAGGCCTTGGACTTGAAGAGCTCGGGATTAAGCTCGACAAGAAGGGTGATGTCATTGTTGACGAATTCCAGAACTCGAGCGTGCGGGGTGTCTATGCAATCGGTGATGTGCAAGGGAAGGCCCTGCTTACCCCTGTCGCCATTGCAGCTGGAAGACGGTTGTCTAATAGACTCTTCGGCCCCGAAAAGTTCAAGAACGACAAGCTTTCATATGAGAACATCCCTACTGTCGTCTTTTCGTAAGTCAAATTTTCGGGCTTGCAGTATGCTACTAAGGCTGCACAGGCATCCCACTATTGGCACCGTAGGCCTCACAGAACCCGAAGCATACGAGCAATATGGCAAAGATGTAAAGATTTGTACGTTGGACGTCACCCTCCGCGAATCACGATTCCTGATCTCGTTTCGATTGCAGACAAGTCATCGTTCCGTGCGCTGTATTTCTCACAGATCGCGGAGAATCACAAAGAGCCAACAGTTTACAAGCTCATTGTCGTGGGCGAGGAGGAACGTGTTGTCGGAGTTCATATCATCGGATTGGGAAGTGATGAAGTTCTGCAAGGTTTTGCAGTGGCCGTCAAAATGGGCGGTACGTCTTGAGGTCCTGCAGATTACTTTCGCGAAGTTACTCACACTATCATTGAAACTAGCACTCAAGCAAGACCTGGATGACACGGTTGCAATTCACCCTACGTCGGCTGAAGGTTTGTCGAAGATATTTGATTGTGATCACCAGTGACTGACAGGAACTTTGTGAAGAATTGGTTACACTCCGTTAGATCACTTCAGTTGTGACGTGGTGTTTAGCAGTGAATATTTGAATTTGGAGTCATAACACCAAGTATACTTGTTTCATCGACGTAGGCAGATTCTGAGCTCGGTGTGCATCGTTCTCAATCCTAACTGGAAATGGTACTGGACGATGATATTGTCACGCATACCAGAACATTTGATCGAGTGTTGTCCAAGATGCTTGGCTGTCACCCGGCCCGAAGGCGGGGGCGAGAGCTTGTGGGAATCTCGTTGCCATGCACATCATGATCAGACGGCTTGAACACGGTGCGTCACTAATTAAACTGAATTCAAGGAATGGCTGAACTTCAAAGTTCTACTACCTCTCTGGCTTGCCAGTGAGTTCATTAATGACACTATCTCTGCAGTCGCATATCCTTCCAGAACTATGCCTTCGTATCCAATCTAAGCAATTGCGTCTGCGCGGCAGTGGTTGATCATCAAACCTGTGTGTGCCCAGATGCATCTTGCCATCAGAAGATCGGTGTAATATCGCTCAGGCATGAGTTACTTGAGCGGAGGCCACAGGGTCAGTGCTTCCTAGGTGACCTATTCTTCCCGCCCTTGGTCCCTTCCACTCCTTTATTGATCCAAAGCGCTCGGCTTTCGAGGCATTGGGCGGGGCAGGGCTGCTTCAGCATGTCCATGCCTTTTCTCTCACTTTTTTTTCCGCCTTTCTCTACCTGGCACTCGTCCGTGCGGATTATACCCTGCTGGACCAGTATGGGGTCCGTTTGGGTCTGATACTGGAGAAGCACTTGAAATCCGATTGCCCAATGGAACAATGCGGACTGTTGATGCAACTCAGTGTTACGATGGCACGTAGTGAGTACTGCAGTGCACCGTGTTGATCTTCTTGCTCAAGACGAGCTCGAATGATGCAAGCCAATGATAAGAACGGAGGGTCCAGCTGAAGTTAACTTGGATTTGCAGACGCAGCATGCAATGCATCAAACAATTGTGCAGTGCAATCCTCATTCACCAGTATGTCCCATGGATTTTCCTGCCAGACCAGTGGCCAAATTCATTCACCTGACCTTAGGTTCCGGAATTACCATGTATGTTCTGCAAGCTGGACCGCAAGGCATGTCTGCCTCTCTTTCCATAAACTCAGGGTCGGCAACAACAGCAACCCTGGCGCACCCCCACCTCCGCAATACTATATCCCTTGCGTCACTCTCTTCGATGTCCAAAACATACCATCTGGAACACACTCAGTGGTCATGACGGTACTAAACTGGGGTGGTTTTAGTGGTATGATGCTGGACTATATCGACGTTAACTCCGACATAAGAGGTGAGATTTCCCTACAGCTTTTATCAATTGTAGTTTAATGTCGCTTTTTCCAGCAGTAACCTCGCTGTTGCTGTGGGTGGTGGTGTTGGGGGTGGTGTTGGGCTGCTTGCACTTATCGGTCTGATATTTTTTTGCATCTGTCGCCACGGTCTCCGATGCGAGCAAAAGCTCAACGAAAGACCTCGTCCATTTTTCTCAGTACAACCCACAGCCACATTTACCAATACCGAACCTGCCAGCATAAACCCGTTCGGCAGTGCTGCTGCACTGTCTATTGTTCAACCTTCTGGAACATCGCACCTTTTACAATCAAGGACAGATCCAGAGGCTAGCTCCACACCCAATCTCATGGCTCTGGGTGGTTCAAGTCCAAGAATGAACATCTCCCATGCGTGCATTTCGTCGAGCGACAACATCAGCGCTATGTCGTCTGCCCGTATCAATATCAATCGGTGTTACAGCAACAACAGCCATGCCTCAGGACCGGGATGCATCAATGCGGACTCAACTCGCACAGCCTGCAGTACGTTCCAGCTCTACAGCGTTACCGACGAGCTCTTTCAACGAAAAATCGCGGCCTGCCTCGGGCACTTGGCGGTGGGACCAATCCGCGAGCCCGGACGTCATGAGCGTGCACGAGAACGTGCGAGCAGCGTTGACGAATGAACAAGCAGGGTTTGTCAACAGCTTGTTCAACAACAACGTCCCTGCGCCGGTCATCGCGCGAGTGCTCGGACGCATGCTCGCAAATCCACAAAGTGTTGGTAGCATTGGGAATGATCCAGGGTTGCACGCCCATCTGGATGTGAGTGACTTAGGAATGCCGTCACGGATGCAGCGGGTGGCTGTCGACGATGAGCGACATTGGCGACGAAGAGACAACGACGGGTACGACGCCGCCTAGCTATGATTATGCACGGGCACAGCGATAGTTATTCCTTTGATCTTTTTGTTTTGCGATTCATGCAGAGTATACTACACCGCCTGCCGAGTTGCTTAGTCAGCCTACGTGTACGCTCTCGGCATTCCCCGATGATAAAGTCGGAGCGCATTGAGAGTGAGCTTGTTGCATGGCCGCTGTTGTACGCCATCTGAGTCAGGGCATCGTCCACTCGTCCCGCCTCTTCTCAAAGACACTCTTTACCCGCCTCTTCTCCCGCCTTTCGCCTCCTCATCGCACCCCGCAGCCCCCGTCTCCTTTCCGTCCCGCTCATCCTTCCATCCATGCCCGCTTCTCTCTCCCCGTGAAGTATGCTCTCTCCCGTCCATTCTCTCCTCCTCGCCTCCCAAAGCCACCCGTCGTCCCCGCGAATGTCACTCAGCTCGGTCTTGGCACCGCCCGCGCATTTCACTCGGGTCGACCCGTCTTCCAGAACCTGGTCGACAACGTCCCCATTGCTACAAGGGCCCTATGGGAAGCCGAGTGGGACGTCAAGATGAAGAAGAAGGAGGCTCGCAGGTTCCGTCGCGCTACTCGGAACATTCCTGTTTCCAAGTCTCGCCAGATCCTCAAGCCAGCCACTCCCATCGCCGAGCCCGACCCATCCGAACTGGATGTCTACTTTCCCGTCGAACCTGTTCCCCCCGCCACTACTCACCTCCTTGTGCCTCTTGCTCCAACCCCATCTGCCCGCCTCCCCCTCTCATGTCACTCAGATGGCCCCCTCCTCCCAATCTCTCACTTGGCTCATATCCACACCAGTCACCACTTGCACTCCCTCAGGGTCTCAACCTTGTTTGCCAGACTCGACACCGCAAACGTCTGGGACGACCCCGGCGTCAACGTGGATGCATATGCCTTCGGGCCGCGCCATGACACATTGGAGAAGCAGTGCACCGTTCTTCGCGTCTCATTCAGGGGCTGGACCGCTGCTCGTGTCTGTGCCATCCTCGGCGACACCACTGGGGACTGGTATTCCCTCCAAGAAACGCTCACAGATGGTCATCCCTCATTGGCTCCTCTCCACAATTCGAGCCAGCAGACCATCTCTCCCCGCCCCGAGTTGCCTCCCCTCGAGAGCCTCGAGGCTGTCTCGTCCGAGGTCTCCATCGATGATGAATCTCATCTCCTCTCTGCGCTACCCATCCGTGCCAATGCAAGTGCACAGCATGATCTTGTTCTCCCCACCCTTGACCTTCCCTCTGCCCTATCAGATGCCGCCCACAATCTTTCGCTACCTCCACAGCCTATCATGTGTCTGCGTACCGCCTCAGAATTGACACGTGATGCAGAGCTGCTGCCCTCAACCTTGTTTTCCGCCCACTCTTCCCCAACGCATGTTTCGCGAGACTGCCTTGGCTTCAGCTCGTCCTTTTTGAACCACGTCGAGGAAAATAATCGAGGTCATGTTGCAAAGGACTTGTAGATGTTTTTTGTCATTCCTTTTCCCCTTCTTGTATTTCAATATTGATATATGTAAGTTGTGTTCTGTCTTTGTATGCCATTTGGAGTTAAATTATCCTGTGCTAGGTTCGTGTCGTACATGAAACTCGAATGGGTGATCTGATCAGGCCACATTCTCACCTCCAAGCTTTACCGTACCCTGAAGTGTCATTAGGTAAACGCAATAATCAAGATTGCTGTGTTCAACCTCCCCGTCATCAGGTACAGGATGAATGAATCCCAACGGCATCCTACTTAAGCTGGCAAACACGCCCACTGGCAGCAACCGCCCACATCGACATTTAATTGGCAGCCAGACTCTCGCCTCAGTTTGTTCCCAGTCAGTGAAAAATGGTGTACGTGCAGTACATCACCCCCCTACTCCTTGCTACCATCGTTTTGGCGGATTATAACATTGACAATGCCAATACTTCTATCATTTATTCTATGGCACCAAGTGAGTCGGGACAGGCCTGGCAGACATTCTCGGTCGGCACCCAGTCCCTTTCACTCCAGATAAACAACTCGACGGGCAGCTACACCATCCCTCTCGATGCCTCGCACTGCTATAATGAAAATTAGTGAGTTTCTGTCTTCCCGTTTGACCTGGCTGTTCTAACTGCACACACCAATAGCGCTCGTAAGCTGTCATCCTCCCCGTCGCACGTGTGATTTCATGCTTCTTCCAGTCTGTGTATGCGGTACAGGCAACAATTGTTTCGTCCAAATACCCTTTACAGGTATGCAGTCCTGTTCATCACCACGATGCTACTCACTGTCCATTCTAGGGTCCGGTATCACGATGTATGTCTTCAGCGCCGGTTTTTCGGGCATAACAGCCAGTTTTGCGATCGACGGTGGTACAGCCGTTTCCAATTCGACCGACGCCCCCCCTCCTCCGACTTACCAGGTGTCAAATGTGCCCCTGTATGACATTCAAGGACTCACAACCCAAAATCACACCATGGTAATGACCGTTTTAGACTGGAATGGATCTCCCACTTCAATGAAGTTCGATTATGCACATGTCAATGAGACGTTCGTGGCGGCTCCGGCAACAACCTCATCAGCATCTATGACATCCACCTCAACATCTCAGGCATCTTCTCAGACACCCAGTACGACACCCAGCCAGACGCCCACGGACCTGTCGACTTCCAACCAGTTAGGCCCTTCATTTATCCGATGGGTAACAGCTGACAAACTATCGTTTTTTTCCCGCTTAGAATCAACACTGGGGCTGTTGTCGGGGGCACATTGGGTGGCGCGCTCGTGCTCGTCAGTGTAATTGGCCTTTGCTACTTCCGTAAATGCAAGGCACAATTCTCTCAAAAATCCTCTTTCCATGTAAATCCGTTCACGTCAGAGCACCACAACAGTTCCATACCACCTTCGGTACCCTATGCACAACAATCGGTGTTCATTGCCCAACATCCAGAAGCGAATCCGCTCGTTGCCCCGCTCACGCGTACCACAATCCTCCGGGACGCGCTTGCGGCCGGAACCTACCCCTCCCCTGGGCCAATCCAGAGCTCCCAGTCGATCAGGTCTGGAATGAGCTCGCCCATCCACCCACCCCCCTCAAGCGCATCTCGCGCGGCGGACGCGGGATCGCCCATTTTAGATCCTCAGACCGCAACGCGGTACGACCTCACGACGGAACAGCTCGAGGTCATTCATCGACTGCGAGCGGACAAAGTCCCTGCAGAGACGATCGCGCGGATCATCGAAGGATTGGTTGGCTCGCGTCTCTCGGCGGTTGAGTCAGGCAGGGAGGAGGTAATGCGCGAGGGGAGCATCATCAGTGCGTTGCCACCTCCAAGCTATCAGACCCGGCCATAGCCAGGCGATCATCGTAATTTTGATGTACGTAAGTACTGGTGATAAGGCGCACCCTCAAATCTGATGGTGGCTGCAGCGTTGGCTGATATGGAAAAGGCAAACGCACTAACAGGGTAGCTCAGCAGTGCAATCGTTATCGTGTTCGTCCGCGCCAGCCTCATCTCTCTCCCATTGACGGATCACGGCATGTGGATCAGTGAGTGTCCACTCCATCATGCGAGCGATACCTGCTGCAGGGACATTGCTGTGATGTAGATTATTAATAAAATCTGCTTGTTTGTCCGTCAAAAACAGACGTGTCCTGTCCGATGGCACATGTGCAGCGATGGCACATTTCACGTAACCTTTAATATAACAGGGAATGACTTGCGATTTTATGTGCTGGAAGAGTTGGCAGCGAGTGGACCCGGAATTTCCAAGGGTGCGTCAGACACCTGATGAGCCGAGGTGATTACTAGGAACAAGAAGCATCTAGGGGGACAATTCTGGGCTACGTGAGGGCCTGAGACCACTCCTTGAAGTGTTTCTCATTAGCGGGTTGTATCCTGCGTAGGGGTCTGATGGATTATCAGGGTGGAGATCGATCATCTCTGGGATTGCCAGTGGGACATATCCACGGCGCCGCCGCATCCAAAGGAATACAATGGCATTAATCACGATCACAGCAACCAAGGTGATCACACCGCCAACGACGGCGCCAACATTGATGCATGGTAAGACCGTGAGTACCAGCTCCCGGCATGATCGAGAAATGATCAACATACTGTGATCCTGAAGACGGAGTGACTGTGCTCGTGCCGGTCACCATCCCTGATGTCGTGGTCGTTGTAATCGTCGTGGGATTGACAACCAGTGATTCGTTGACGTATGCATAGTCAAACATCATGCCACTGTAGGACCCAGAAAGATCATTGACAAGTAGGCTGGTCCAGACGGGAGTTGCTGCCAGTGAATGTCGAACCAAGCAGGGTGTGGGAGCACATTTGTTTGAGCTTGTGCGCCGTCGACGATGACGCTTCCTACTGGACCGGCTTGGTAGACAAAGACTGTGATCCCAGGCCCTGAAAGCGGATGAAGCAAAAAAGTAGATGATGGCATGCATCTATAGCTACCTGTAAAACTTAACAGTAAAAGGGATAATGAGCAAGCACTCGTCGATCTCGAAACATGTGGTGTCTGTCGAGGTGTCAGGTCACAACACTAAAGGGACGAGTTCTTTAAGCTCACATCGACTGCAGGGTAAGGTGGAAGTGGACCAAGCTCGGGAACGAGGCAGGAGCCGTACAAGGTATGATTCCGGCAGATGCGTCAATAACATGAAAAATGTGCCGTTCAGAAATGACGATTTGAGAGTTTTACCACCAGCTACGTACGGAGCCCAAGCAGCATTTGGTCCAGAGGAATAGGTGAGGTCAATATTTGTATCGTCGATGTAATAATCAGATTATATGAAGGCGAGAAGTCTCTTGCGGAGGTAGGGCATGAGGATTATTCAACAGAAGGATGAAGAAGGCGATCATGGTTGCTTTCTCAACAAAACTAGAAGGCAGTACGTTGCAGTCTCCCTGAGTTGTGATGCGTGCGTGAGGCAAGAACCCTCATATTGAGAGCCAAATTACCGGGACAACCCGACGAGGGCGAGATGGCGTTGCCAATAACATGGACAACTTCTAGACAATTGAGCGTCTAGGCTTTGGTTTAATGAGCGACTGTACAATGTCACGGTGCATGGTGAACGACAATACTACCTTCCTAATCTGGATGGGGTGGTTGCCGCTGCAAAAGCAGTGCAGTCACACCTAGAGTACTACCAGTACTACTGCGTAATGAGTGGATATCTGCCAATCAGTGGCTCCCCAGATTCCCGGTCTCCTTCAAAGTATCAGTGGTCGATACTACTGTTCGCCAGAAATGGCCCCGTCTCGTTCTTACTCCTCGCCGTCGCCCTCGTCACCGGTCTGCTCTGCGGATACATGCTTACCAGCCCCGCACACAAGACTGAGCTCTGCACCTTCCCTTTTGACTTCTCCGGTGCCCCAACCAATCATGTTTACCCCGATACTTCTACCTTACCAAATACCATTCAACCACACCAATCCGCGGAGGGGTCGCTACTGGTCAGCGACGACCTGGACCTCGAAGCACTGCGCTCCATAGTAACAAGCACAAGAGGATGCTATGCTCGAGATTATAGTATGGGACTAGGATGGAACAACGTCGGTCGTTCTACTGTTCAACACGTTTCGGCGTTCACCCACCTCTAGATGCGTTACATCATCGAGACCGCTCTTCATCATGGTTCACTACTCAACCGCACTGTCGTATTACCATCTTATATATACGCTCGTTCATGCGAATTCGAAAAGTGAGTGTCATTTTTCTTTCCCGGATGCACGCTCAATTGCCATACGAAGTGCGGTTTGTGCAGCATACGCACCAATGATTAATCGAGGCGACGCCATCAACTCCGACGAGTGGCGGACACTGCCAGAAGAGCAACAGATGGGATGGCGTGTGCCCATATCCGTCATGCTCAATCTTACCCACCTCCGACGCTTTCAGCCAGTCATCACTGTCGCAGAATATCTCCGCCTTCATGGGCTCCAAGAAGACCTTGAGCTCAGCAACGGACAGTGGGACACACAAAAATACCATCAGAACCCGAGTGTATTTGATACTCATACCCCAAGCTTGCACGTGATTGAAAATGGCTGGTACGACCCTCAAGGCCTCATCCGCGTTGATACATCACCAGAGCAGATGAAATCACATGGTTATTGGGATCCACTTCTTGGCGACCCAGCAAGGGATCAGTTGGGTGGTTGGCCAAGTCCATCTAAGACGGAGGCATACTTGGCCCTGGAACGGCAACTTTCGGGAAGACAACGCGTTTTAAGCTTTGACAATACTCGCCAGATACTTCGAGATAATGGAATTCGAGGTCTCGACTCGGACGAAGCCCTTACTGAAATTTTGAACCAAAATGGCTGGGAGGTCTTGTACTCATTTGAGGGAGCGTGAGTTTTGATACTCGTTTTGTTGACCAACGAATCTCAACCCAGACCCAGCCTTGGCATGGATTACGTCAAGAACGTTGTAAACCCAATCAAGCAAGTTGCGCCCCGTGACTCGATTCGCGGATTCCTGGACGACTACTATCATTTTACTGAAGATGTTCTTCTGCTCAGAGGGGAAATCCACTACGAGCGAAAGCCAGTAGGTCATGCGCGGTGTTCCGGATACATGTGGGGCTCATTCTCTCAAAGGCTAGTTTGTGGTTCACCTCCACAACCGCGAGGGACGCTTTCGCACGACTTGTATTATTTGAGATTCGTCACACTGACAGCGTCACGGAACTGTCCGCATTGATGGCTCGACGAATGCAGGAACTTGTAGGCGGGCGAATGTGGATGGCCGCCCATATGCGACGTGGTGATTGTGAGTCTTGTTCAACCCGTAATCGAGCTTATGGCCGATGTTTTCATTGTAGTCGTACGTTATCATTGGGTTATGCAAGCAGAATTTGGAGATCACCTTCAGCGGATCAAGGACCACTTGGATCAAGGCAGAGATATTCTGGATTCTATTACTCCCGAATCTTTGGGTATCTATGCCATCCCTGATGTTGTAGTCAATCCCGAGTACATGCGACACCATCCACCAAACAAGGGTGACCCGTAAGTGGTGATCTTGTCCCCCATTCCATCTCATCCTGGATTACAGGATCTACATCGCCACTGATGAGCGAGATCCGGGCAACCTTGCCTACCTCGGTGAACACGGCGTGATTCGAGCTCCCGACCTCATCACAATTGAAGACCGCAGACGTTTTGGCTGGCCGCTGGTGATAACAGACGTGCTTGGGATTGTTGAGCAAGACTTGCTGGCACGGGCGGCTTTCTTCTATGCACATGCCCTCAGTTCTGTGGCTGGTGGTGTCATCAACATCCGTGCTGCGAACGGTGCTGATCCACGGACAACACAAATTGATTAAGCATTATATCTATGTTAATTAATGTAGAGTTTTTTTCTTGGTTGGAACGGTGGGTTTAAGGCAGAACGTTGCGAGACCGACCCCAAGCAACTAGGGTCGCATGTATACCTGATCTGCTCCAGTTTGCAACTTGAGTGCTTGTGCGGTGCCCTCTGAAGATCGGATGGATGGCTGCGTTTCCCAGCGCTGACGGCTTATCTCAATCGATCAGCCTTCTCCCCGAGCGCCGTCACGGTTCATACCTTTGTGTCTCGATGCCGTTGATCTCGCTCAGTACAAGTGCCAAGGTAGGCGGCCAAGTTTAAACATGCACGCAAACGCTGACCGACAGCACAGTTTGATTCGGAGGACGCCAAGAAAGCGTTCGTCTCCGATTTCTCAAAGGTACCTGGCCCCTGCCTATGTAGATTCCTTGAAACGTCATTGCAGACTCGTAACGGACGCATAGTTTTGTGCAAAGACGATCGGAAAAGATGAAAAGTACTTCAACATCGAGGTCTTCTTCAATCCCTATGTCATTTTCGGGGGCACGTTCGAGCCTGCATTCATGCTCAAGACCGTTTGTATCATTAATCGAAAGTCACGTTTATCAGCCACGCTGACATCGGATAGATAAGCCTCGATAACACCACCGCGGCCAATGTAAAGGTCTGGTCCAAGGAATTCGCAACTTACTTTGAGAAGAACCTAGGCGTACCAAATGATCGAGGCCTCATGTGAGTCATGATGAGCTATTGGTATCGTTGACTGAACGTTCGTACTAGGGCTTTCACGGACCCCGGTCCAGCTTTCATCGGGTAGGCAGCGATCTGCAGCATGGCCCATCATGCAGCTGCACGCATGAAATTTACTCACCAAACTCTTTCTCTAGCTCAAAAGGAACCACAGTCGAAGCTTCGCGAGCAGCTCAGTAAAATGTAACTTTCTGCGCCAACTTGGCGAACTGTCGTCACGATACACGGATGAATGTTTATCTGTGATATTATGATAGACATTCGCATGTATGTAAGTGTATGATAACTTGAATACACGGCGCGGAGCTGCCTCAGCCGCGCCTTCCTCTACTACTTTGTCAGTACGATCGCTCAATAAATCACGGCGATCGAATCGAAAACTTTGCATGGTATCTAGCCTAATCATCCTGCGAGGCTGCTGGGGCAATGTCGTGTTTGGTATTCCTATGACGGAGGATGAGATCTTGAGAGTCAGTGGAGGACTTGCCTGGAACAAACTCAGAACTTCCCAGACACCTATGAAGATGGCTCGCACTAAAAACAGTACGGTCAGTCTGTCGCAAAATATACCAAAGAGATTGCTTACGAGCTCCCGCAACTAATGAAGCTAGTCAGAATCTTTGGATCCTTGTCGTCAAGTCTAGCCGCACTTACCGAAAGCTATAAGAGCAAACAGCAACTGTCAACAATATTAGTCTTAAGTGTGCGGGATCACGTTACGCATTTACCCACCACGAGGGTCGGTCCAGCACGTCCAAAAGGCAGAGCATCGACGGTACTGTTGACTACAAGCAACATTGTCGTGGTCAAGGGACAAAACTCTATGACGAAGAGATCCGCATACCAAGGTAGACCCGACTGACGAAAAAGACTTGGACTCTCCATCCCTATCAGTAGGTCAAGTCTGTAACATTCAGCATACATACATAGCAGTCACGAGCACTGATAATGCATTCTCGACAGTCCACGGACTAGCAATTTGATATATCAGAATTCACAACCTAGAATAAGAATGTTGAGTGGTATCAAGGCAGGCGCCATGAGGGGACGGACGAAATAGTAGTAGATAGTATCTGCGATTAGAAGGCTAGTTGCAGGATCAAGAATACTTGCTGAGGGTCAGACGCGCGCAGCAAGTGGGTTGAAAAGGATGCTCGAAATGACCTACATGCATGAAATCAGCTCCTCGATACCATCAGAGACTTGAATGAGACTCACTATTTCCTTCATTATACGTTGATCTTTGTTATTCCTAGTGAAGTACAGGTAACCTTGAACGAGCGAAACTCCAACAAAGCTAGCCACATTGTCAGCATAGAAGATTCAACAAATGACAACACGCACGACGTAGAGACATCGAAGCCTGGTCGAGGGAACAAAAGGACGTAATCAACTTGTCGGAAAAGCCACCGATTGAAGACACTCACCCAATACATAACTGCGTAGAATACGCTACAGAGACTAGGTCTCACCAACATCGACCATGGCGACCATGGCTAAAGTTGTCGTTGCCAGAGTTGATACGTATTGCTTTCGTTGGAGGTCAGCAACCTGAAGATAGTAGCTTCACAGTCCAGCTTGGGTACTCGAAGACGGAAGGCAGAACGCAGAACGCACTGGTAGGAGGATCCAGGGTGAGTTGGTCAGATGTCATAATTAACTTTTCTAAGCTCCCGCAACCCC
>QFEQ01000089.1:259984-323310 GCA_003316335.1 Hemileccinum impolitum | reverse complement strand
CCCCCCCCCCCCCCCCCCCCCCCCAAATTGTTACATATGACCAACTTGAAGGAGCCCCTGGAACAAGAGGCTTAAGCTCGCGTCTTGTTCACATGCGGAGCTTACACGCTCACCTGATTCATAAAAGTTCAACAACCGAACAAATGATCCAACTTGGCACGTTTCTCTAAATCCATTTCTCGCCGCTGTGGAGTCGGATTCCTAGGAGGGCACTAGCTAGGCTAGGTTCAGGGGACACCCTCGTGCCCTGCCACGTCCCAAGCCGTGGGACTACTCGACTTGAGCACAAACAGATCACTGACAAACGGTGTATATGAGTAACCTGGGAGTTGACCCGGCATTATTATATGCCAATCTGCCGGAGTGTGAACAACTTGAAGGGGAACACAGATGAGTCCCATCACAATACACATCACCTTTGCGAGAAACCTCGTGCGTTTCCGTTGTTACCATCAACCTCTCTGGTTTGCGGAAGTCCTCTAAAGACGTGCTCCCCAAGTTTGATGTTTCAAACTCTGCGAGCCATCATTTTTCTAAGACTATTAGCGGATCTCGTGAGAATGTGGCGAAGGTCAGATGGAACAGCTACCCTTTTCTGCTTGGGTTTGTGAATTCCCACTCCCCATGCTAACATGAATATCGGGGGCTGAGAATCATAATTTAGGCATTGGCTGGGACCAGTTCCTCCCCCAGAGTCGAGCCTGAACCAGGTCCATTCAGTGCATCATATTCAGAGAAACAGAACATGGGTTCTGAACGGTTCTGAGCAGTTTGCAAGAACATTTGTTTTGTGGGACCCTCGGTTGCCTTTTTTTATATCGACTTTTGAGAGCTCTGATTGCAGGACAGGCCTACGAAAGAGCATCAAGCGGTAACGTCCCAAAGTGCTCCTCCAGAACTGAGCCTGACTCATTGCTCGCTACGCAAGGACGCAAATATCGGCCATACATGGTGCACTACGATTTGATAAATCACAGATCAAAATCGTAAAATGCGGAGCATTACATACAGTATGCGTGCGACAACTTGCTCTTGGAATGGCATCCTGTATAAAACATGTCGACTTCCTAGACGCTGATGCAAAGGACGGCTTCAATAAAAGTACAAGGTTGGCTTCGTTGCCATGAAAGCCACCGCGCGCTGTCTCAACACTGGTTCAGGGCAACGAAGAGCAACTCTCGTAACGTATATGTAAATCCAGAAAGAAGGGTAGTGGGACATACCTTGGAATGCCCCTGCTCGCAAATGCTAGGACATAGGAGTGTGCTCTTGCGGAAAGTGTCCAATAATGTGGCGAAGACCCTCCTGGACGCATGTACTCAACATTTGTCGGGATCAGTTCAACTTTGAGGAATTCAGGGCCAGAAATTCAGGCTCAGGGTGTGTGATGGAAATCCACACGCTCGTTGGTGAGGCTTTGGGGAGCCAATCCTTTTGCCAACCTGAAGTTGCACGGACTAGCCAAAAAAACCGACACCACACGCTAGTAGCGGGTCGTCAGCTTGCGACTCAGTAGTCAGTCACGCTATGGAAGAAAAATGCCGAACAGCGCTTGGAACTCGGAAGGGATGCCACTGCATCACAAGGCCCTAGATCATGCTTTATTCTGAGCCATTGATGCT
The DNA here is from genome assembly GCA_003316335.1 of Hemileccinum impolitum. Classification (NCBI taxonomy): domain Eukaryota; kingdom Fungi; phylum Basidiomycota; class Agaricomycetes; order Boletales; family Boletaceae; genus Hemileccinum; species Hemileccinum impolitum. The sequence goes on along the minus strand of QFEQ01000089.1, from coordinate 321,688 downwards.
TGGGTGACGAAGAATGGAAGACAGATGGAAGTTGAATGAGTATGAGATAACAAAACAACTTTGAATGATCGTACACAACCCTCAAGCCTGGTGTATTATTCCTCTTCCGTACTGTGTTCTTGGCGACTGGGCAGCCCCGTCGACGTTTCCACCAGGGCATTCATATCGCAGGATTTTGCGATGGTGTCAGAGTGTTTGGCCAATGAAGCAATGGTAGCATCCCCAGTTCCTGAGGTCTGTTGTTTGACTCTGGCCAATAACTGCTTTGTTGCCCAGTCGAAGTATGCTGACTTGGTCGTCTCCCATGGTCTCTTTCCGGGATCTATCAAAGGTAACTGAGACAACCCCGCGATTGACTCTGGTGTGAGGGCTGGGAGAGACGAAACGGCCGAGAACATGTTTTCCAATTGCTCGGGAACCCGACCAAGTTCGCGCAATTGAGGGGACTGAAGGAAGGACAACTGATTTTGTTGTTTTTCGCTTCGAGCGGCCAGAGCTGCAGACGTCCTAACAGCCCGGGTTAACAAGCGCTTCAAGCGCCGTTGCTGTTAACAAACCTGAGGTCAATCGCAGGTTACACGAAGACCATCGTATTAGACTTGCCTCATCGATTTTTCTGCGCAGTTCACCAATCTCTGACATGAGCTCGGTTTCTCTCTCCGGCGGATAGGTCAGATCAAGGCCATCTTGGTGGGGCACAACAATAGGCAAATCGGCAGGGATGGCGAAGATATTACGCAGAGACCAGGTTTCGAAGAAGTCAAAGGCGATGTCTGTATGGTACTCTAGTAGTGTCTGGAATGCGACCAGCCCTTGTTCGACTTCCTGTGTGCTATCCCAGTCTTCGTTGATTCTCTGTTCGCGATCAGTGGCCCAGCGGAACAGGAATTCCTCCAGACCATCGACGGCATTGGTGATAGCTTCGTTGGCGAAGTTGATGATATCGTCGAGGAGGAGTTGTGGAGAGAACTGGAGAATCTCAGGTAGTAAAACGGAAGGTACAGTTGGTCCCTGCGCGCTCATCGTGGTTCAACCGCGTCGGTGATAATACAACTCGGGTTCACCAAACCGAGAAACTCTCACTTGCGGTGCAACTTCCACCATGGCCAACAATAATTGGACTATTGATTCCAACGATGCGCTGTTGCTCTCCCTGGGTGAGTCGCAAATCACTCGTCCAACACGCTAGGAATCATACGGTCACAGTGCGCGCACAACAAGACAAGCAAGTTCTCGCAGATAACGAGTCCTTTGAGGGATTCCATCCAACATTCACGTATCCCGTGAGAGCGTCTCTGAGACTTTCCCGGAGAAAATGACAGGAATCAAAATAGGTATACGGGGAAGACGAAAAGATATATGGCTACCAGGATCTTGTGATCGACGTACGGACGTTGTCTCTTACCTTCTCTAAAAACTGGCTCACTTTGGACGTAGTTCCGTTTCGCGTCTGGATCATTGGCGCAATTCATGTCAGTTCGCTATTCAGGAAAGCTCCCCGAATCATCAACAGTGGATGACGTAGAGGGTATCCTCGGCTCATTAATCCCCTCGGGTATGTACCTCTCCTGAACAGTGTGTATGTCGGAATATGTACAAAAAATATGCAGGTTATGAAACGGAAGAAGAAGCATTTCTTGCCCGTGTCGAGAAAGATGCTACATCCTTCCATCCATTCGGAAATTGCATCCATTCATATTCACGCCCTGCACTAAGCACGTCTTCAGGGACAAACAACGTAGAGTATGAAGTGTATCATGTAAGCCCCAAGTGTACACGAATATGTCGGCGTGACTGAGTGTTATAGGTTACGTTCGAAGATCCCGGTTTCAGAGAATATCACAGAAAGATGCAGATATTTATGTTGTTATATGTCGAGGCCGGCTCGTATATCAACGAAGAGGAGGATGGTTGGGAATTCGTGGTACTGTTTGTGATCTGCTTTTTTCTCACTGTACTGGACGTCCGTGACCAATACCCGCAGATTCGAAAAACGGAAGCGGAGGGACGGAACTGCGACGTATCACTTTGTGGGTTATTCATCGCTGTATAATTTTTACTGTTTCCCAGAAAGAGTGCGGTTGCGATTGAGGTAAGTTGGTGTATTCTCTTCCACCTCGTCCCGCATTCCGGCTTATCCACGAAAAGTCAATTTGTTATCCTTCCGCCGTACCAGAGGCAAGGCCATGGATGTAAGTGGCTATCCAACCAAGGTACTTTCGTACACCAACGTTCTCCGCAGCAGAGCTCTACACTGCGATCTACAATTTCGTTGTGTCACGTCCTGGCGTGTCCGAACTGACTGTGGAAGACCCAGCTGAGGCCTTTGAAGATTTAAGAGATCGTAACGATCTTCGAATGCTTCTTGCGAACGAACAATTCATGAATGAAGGCTTTGGCGTTCAAAGTGCGACAGCTTCTCATGGAGGTGGTCGTGTCCGAAAAGCGAGGTCTCATCTACGGTCCACACCGAAAAGCAGTACGAAGAGCCGAGGGAAGATGGGGCCGCCTGTAGACAAAGCATGGTCAGAAAAGTGGCGCAAAGATCTTAAGATCGCGGGCGTAAGAGCGTCACTTCTTCGTGTATCTCTGACTAACCCTACCTGTAGCGACAATTTCTTCGGCTCGTGGAGATGCTCATCATGTTGCACCTTGATCCCACGGATGTGCAGAGTACGAGGGCGTTCCGACTGCAAGTCAAAGAAAGGTTGTATCGCTTCAACTTCGTAAGTGAAAAGCTGGTTATGTCGCGTGACGTTCTCATGAAGGCCTAGGAAATCCTGGCTCAGATGGACAAGGAGGAACGGCTAGAGAAATTAGAAGAGACCTTTCAGAACGTCCAAGAAGACTATAAGAGACTGTTAGCTATGGTGTGATGAAAGCCAATGGAACTCATTTATGAGGCCCGACGTCTAGGTGTGACGCATACACGTCTGCTCCAAGCAAGAGCAAGATTAATGATACAATAAATAAGCGGATGGCATAGCCACAGTAATAGATACACAAAATCTAATACTCCGAAAGCATGTCAGGTCGCGAAAAGTGCAAGATTCCAACCGTATTGCCAAAACCAGCTATACCTAACGAGTGTGATACCTGGAATGCTGCAACACGCGTGAACGGTAGCTGAGGGAGGCCTGGATGGACTGCTTCCAATGGAGGGGTTGACGAAGACGAGGGACGACGGTCACTGGATAGGGAGGACATCGCGGAGCCTCGCAGGACTGAAGTACCGAATTCGTATGACCAGCACTCCCATCGGTCCAGGACTGTGCTCGTCAACCCCTGGGAACGCGTTATCGAGGTTGGATGAGGAGTCATGGGTTTGTTCCCGCCTTGCGAACGAGATACGCGTCGTATACCCACAACCATACCCCCCACAATATCCCATCCACCCCGCTCGGAAGTCACCTCACCGACCTTGATCACTCTGACATGAGTTCGAATTAACGAACGGTCAAGAGGACCAAGTGTATGTGCCACTTCACACTCATCCACTGGAGCGAGTGTTTCGGATGGACGACGCAACGATTCTTTCTCGGATGCCCTCCGAGACAGTATTCCATGTCCAGAAACGGGGAATGAAAAGGTATCCAGATCGGATGAGGAAGTGACACTGCTGCTTCTCGAGCGCCGCCCTGAATTGAGAACGGCACTTGCTTGAGGTGTACTTCTGGGACAAGAGCAATGTCTTGACTGAGAAGGAAAATAAACTCGATAAAAGATGACAACATGGCCAACAGAAACAGCAGCTCCCAAACTATCAATAGGAAGTTCTCCGCAAAAGTGACAGGTCTCCGAGCGGATAGGCGAAAGTCGTATTCGATCGATCGTCCCGTGCGGCTCGCCCATGACCAAGAGACATTCAGAAGAAGCGGCGTCCCATAATGAGATCACACCTGCGTCTGAAGCAATGCCAATGATGGTTTGGTCGTCACCCGCCAACTTGACCCTGCTAGCAGAAACCTTTGCAATGCGGTCAACCGGGTTACCGGCTAGTAGACTACACCGGTTGTGCGCCGATTCCGGAGTGTCGCCAGGTTCTACGATTTCTACGGAACCGTCTTCGAGGGAGAAGGCCACAAGTAGACAGCCCGTCGGTCGTACTGATATAATACTCGCTCGAACCACAGTTGAGGATGAAACCGGTTTGATGGGGTATGAGGAAGGATGAGGAAAAAAAGACGATTGTATGACGGTTCCATTTCCGTAGCATACAAGGATGGATGGGGGATCGCGTGGTTGCGGATTTGACCCGACTTTCTGTTTTGGGGCGCTCGAAGATGGGCGAGCAAAGAACAGTTCTGTCACTCCCAAAATATTGTCCAAAACTATCAATGGTTCACAAGGTATGACGTCCCTGCCAGAAATAGCGCAAACATTGACGGCTCCCAGAGCAGTGCCAAATGCAAGGAAACCACCATTGTCGTCTAGCGCGAGGGCGGAAACCGTTTCCGTGGAGGATGGATTGTACGATCTGATAATTACTGGCTCTGTGTCTTTGATGCGCCAGAAGCTTACTTCGTTCTGTACCCCCACTGCCGCAACAGTGTTGCCACTTTTGCTCGCGGCTAACAGCTCCACATCCGTAGCGAATCCACGTGGCAATGTCGAGAAAAGGATGTGGTCTCCAAGAGTAGTTTCGGGTTGGCCTGGTACCACCTTTCCGTCATCTCGGTTGCGCTGAGCTTCCAACAGCTCGGCATCTTTCAGTAGGTAGAGCAACAGCGCATAAAGAGGAAGGATCGTGAGTGCCATAGGGATCAGGAGAATCTTCAGGAGCCAAAACATGATGTTCAATGTTGGCGCCAAAGACCGAAGACTTTGCTGAACGCTCTGACCGACTGTACCGGCCGGCTGGAAAGCGACAATAGTGGGCACCTCTATTCGCAGATGAACCAGGGGATGTTCTTCAGGATTGAGCACCTTCCATAATCGCCAAGAGGGATCTTGAGTTTGATCAAGTGGCTGCTTCGTAAACATGGGGAAGGAGGAAGAAAGAGTAGCACCAAGACTGGTATCATCATACACACTCGGGCGGGTAAGGAAGTAGAGCGTAGCGGTGGTTGCTAGGAGCTGGTGTGAGGTGAGGACCCAAGTCCTAAGATCCGAGGTAAAGAGGGCTCACCAACAAAAGACTGATATTTTTGATAGCACGACCCTTGAGCATGACATCGAGCTGATAGATTAGACGCTGCTGCCAGGAAGCGGGGGTCGACGGAGCAGTTTCCTTTTGTGTGCCCGCCAAGACTGGGGTCAAGCTTGGGTTTTGTCTGATGAGTTCATCCAGCTTCGTGTGGATTGTCAGAGACTGGGAAACCATGGACGTAGGAGGAACCACTTGCCTCCAATCGCTGGATATCAATTGAAAGCACAGCCAAGAAAAATGTGTGTGCTAGGAACCAATGAGCGACTAGCACTACTACCGCGAACGTACAGAATTGGCTAATAGCGCCAGTAGAACACCGCGCGATGGTTCCTAGCACGCAGTTGTAGCCTACGACCTTGAGAGTATTGGATAATCCAGCGCGACTCAAGCCTTCTGCTATTCTCTCTTTTACAGGGAGGGTAACGGACGTCCTCGTGACTGCATCGACCTGCGAAAAGGTAAGATAAGATAAGCCAGAGAACTCCAACAGCAACTTGATTCAATACCAAATTGAACATGTTCTCCGCCCCGACAAAGATAATGACGATGGGCAGCAGACTCCTGTCATCTTCGCATGAAAACACGACATGCGTGGAAAAACGGAGTGAACGTACCAGGGGACCATGGTGACTTTGAAACGCATTAGTGAACAGACGCTGAGACTGGTGATGGTACTAGCAACAATCTCAAAAAGGGCCGTGAAGGTCAAGCCAATTCTGGTGTGGACTCCACTCATACGCTTCATAGACCTCCTGACATACGCAAAAAATACAACATATGCAAGATAAACGAACGAAGAAATAGATGAGAAACCTTGCTTTTTGGAAAGTCCGTGGTCATACTAACGGACATTAAAAGCTGTCATTAACAAGCGAGAGAGTTGAACTGACTTCAAGGGCGATGAGCGTTGGCTCGATCGTCTCGGTAAAGGCATCGTTGCCTTGTGTGAGATTTTTCAAGATATCCAGCCAATTATCGTGACTAGCTTTATCCAAGCAATCGAATTCAGGGAAAACGAATGTGTGCATGAGAAATTTGGCAGAGTCGATATTTGCTGTGCTTCTCTCGAGAGTCCGGCCTGCGAGAACCATCTGGGGCGTGATGGGAATTCCAGCCGCGAAGACGCGATCATGATTCTTGAGAGTGCCCGGGATGTTTACGTCTGATTGAAGACGCGCTTCATCGTGATTCCAAAAAGCAAGTGGACTGAATACGAGACAATCATTCGTGTCTGCCTCAAGACAAGGCACTCCCTGGGACCTGACACGCATCAATATCTGTTGCTCAAGTTGCAAGGCAGACACTAGTGTTTGTTTGGTCAAAGCGCCAGCGTCGTCAACAGTGCTGCTGCGTATCAAGATACGTTCCACGCGAAGGGTGCGGTCGGAGCCGCAGCGTGCGCGGATCAGCTCGTCGTCAAGGATTTGTATGTTGCCTTGACCCTGCCAAAAGTTCTGGAGGTCTCGGAGGGCGTCGCTGCCGAAGGCGACGTAGTCGGCAAGAAATGAGTCGACGGCATTTGACGTGGACGCAAGACGCGAATAGGATGGTGTGGAGGAGTAAATGGCGAGTGCAGGGTAGGACAGAGATGTGATGACCACCGCAGACACGAGAATAAGACGGATTTGGTGGGTTGCACAATGACTGCGCCTGAGTTAGGAAATGCATGCCACACACGAGCTGAACTGGTACGCACATTCCGAAAGATCGCAGGGACGTGTCTGCCAAAGTTCGTATACGTTGACAAGACGTAAATAAGCCTGCAGTTTGCCGTACCATGTGCGAAACGAGATAGAGTTATGGTCAGGTCGTTGTGTGCATGCTGTGCAAGCCTGAAATCCTGGCACAAACTACTCGCGCACGACTCCATGATTCGCGCATCACGTGCCTATATGGGTCCATGACTTGTAGTCTCATAAAAGCAAAAACTAAGATATATCAATTCATGTAGTATATCATTGTCCCCCAGCCCTGTGCTTTCAATTCAACCCCTCTAGAAAATCCTACTGTTATCTCCGCGAAGCTTGCGAAAGTTGTACCAGGCCCTGGAACCGCGTACGGTAGCTGTCCGCATAAAGCAGGATCACTAGTCCGCTGACAAAATCCCTGAGCAACCGGATTAGATCAATGTCGATTGCAGCAACAGACAGGGAATTCAAACCAGCTTCGCACTAAAGAGCGGATGGGATAGTCAAGGACTTTCGGGATTTTTGTCTGCATGAGTGATGGCCATCTGTCGGTCACAATTGCCTTGGGGTTTGTTAGGGCGCGAAGACCCTCAGGACCGCCTGTGCCAAACAGTCAACAGTCAGCGTCACCCACACAAATCGCACAGTCTAACCGAAACGTCCGTATCCACTCGCTTTTGTCCCCCCAAACGGAAGATCTTGACTGAAAAAAAAAACCCCATTCCAGCGTCAGTTTGTAACAATGGCCTATTGACTCACTTCAACTGTGTATATCCATCAGAAACACTGATCAACAATCACCAGTCGAAACTCACGTAAAACACTCCGAAGTCGTTGATGGAAACCATACCACATTCCAACTCTCGAGCAACCTCCAAGCACAAGTCTTGATGGGGCCCGAAAACACTCGCTCCAAGACCATATTTAGTGCCGTTCGCAATCTTGATAGCTTCTTCAATATCATCGTAGCGAATAAGCAATGCAATCGGCGCAAATACTGACATGATCATCAGCGAGGGGACTTTACTCTAGTCATGAGCTCACGTTCTGTTTGTGCAATCCTTGACTCGGGGTTGACATCACCGAGTACCGTCGCCGTAAAGTACGTATTGCCGGGTGAAGAGGGATGGAGATACTTCTTTCCACCAACATCCATTTGAGCACCTGCTTCGTGAGCTTCGAAAATGAGGTTTTCAAGTATGTCAAAACGGTCATTCGTAAGCATGCTTCCACAATCAACCGTATTGATAAACCCTTCTCTCGATGGTGCTAAAACAGAGCCAACGCGCAACTTTTTGGCTCGCTCCGTCAACGTTTCGTAGAGTTCGTCATACTGTTCAGAGTGTACGATCAAGCGTTCAATACCAATGCAATTCTGACCAGCGTTTTGGCTGACGAAAGTCAAAGAGGTGACTAACAGGGCGGATCAATTGAACTCACAAAATGCCACGCATCCAAACACTCGCCCACTTCTGGATGTCGGTATCAGGGAGAATGATAGCCGGATCTTTGCCGCCCAGTTCTAACGTTACAGGGATAAGATGTTCTGTTGCAGCCACGGCCACCTAAAGTTCCATGAGCAACTTCTCAGGGGCATATGCAAGTCGTACTACCTTGCGCCCGACCTCTTCAGAACCAATGAACGTGATGTGTTTAATCAAAGGTGACTTGGTCAACATCTCTGCTTTGTCGGGCCAACAACAAACCGTCTAGAAATACACTCAGAAACACTTCATGAAAGGGCGATATTCACCAACCTGAACTATGTCAGCATCATGACCACAAACTTCAAGTGCCTTGTGTATTGCTCCGACAAACCAATCAGTAGACCATACGACATGCTCGGAGCACTTCAGTACAATGGCGTTTCCAGCAAAGATAGATGCGATGATTGGTGACCACGCATTATGCAATGCTGCAGACTCATATAAGGAAAGATACTAGGATTAGTGTGCAGATCCACTCACGGTAATTCCAAGACACGATAGCACACACTATGCCCTTGGGCTCGTAAACGACTTGAGACTTCTTGTAACTCAGCATCAAATTTGAATATCTCGTCTCTGTTCGTAAGGCACGTTCTCCGTGGTTGATCAGCCACTCGAGTTTCGAGCATGTCGTTATAATTTCTCCTAGGGCAGCATCGACCACTAAAGCAAGCAAGCTCATCTCTCCGTTGCTGGTTGGTGTGTGCTGGACTTACATGTCTTTCCAGTATCACGGCACGCGACTCTCGCGCACGCTTCCTGGTTTTCGACAAGCCACTTGAGCAGGCTCCGCATCACCCTGCGCCGTTGAGAAAAAGTGGATTCTGCCCATGAAACTTGTGCTTGCTTCGCTCGGTGTATCTTGGCCTGGATTTCACGTTCGTTGTCCGCTATGACTGTCTTGATATGTAGCGAGTTCGCAGGGTCATAGCACGTGATGTAATCTCTACCACCCATGAAGTGATGAGGGAGCAGGTCAGGTTCGGTGAGATGCGACCTGAGGTTTGCATTATGAATCCGCAGAGACTCCCATTGTGGGTCTGCAGCCTAAGAAGACATGAGACAACTGACATCGAACAAGATTGCACCACATACTTCGGGTACATTGTGTCTGAAGGGAACTGCACTGTTGTGCGCCTTCTGGTAACGATCGAAGACAAGCCAGATACCGAAGGCCGAGAATACTGTCAGAAGGTACAGGACCTCGAGCACGCTAGCTCTTGGGTCATTTTCGAGCCATAGATTGAGGGTACGCAGTGGATGAAATATGGCATAAAGAAAGGAGGGCATCACTGCTGCTTACGACACGAAATCAAACAACCAGACGGAAACTCGAACTCAACCGCAACGCGTCGAGGCCACACAAAAAGGCGCGATCACGTGACTACTCTTTCATCCATCGCATAACCCAACGCATATGCATACAAACAAGACTCTACATGTATTCGTCCTCATAGAGAAGCCTAGAGATAGAGACCATGTATCCACACAGGAGACGATGCCGCGAAAACGACTACGGAGAGATTCAGTAACTTTTTATCATCTCGATGCACATTGACCTACCCACCAATTTAAGAAGAATCCCTCTTTTCTCTAAAATGGCCCAGGTGGACCTCACGGACGTGACGAGTGAAATTCTTGCGTTTAATCGATTTGTGGCATGCTTCCAAACGGCAAGTGATCTCGATATGTCCCTTCATCCCCCTAATATTGTGGGCAGCCTTGAAGTGTGTCGCGACGCTCCCGCACGAAATACTGGTTCCACAAGTCTGAAGAGTGCTCTCATTGAGCCACTGACAAGGCGCAGTCATTTTGCATGAGTGGGCATACTGTGTTGTCGGTTGAGCCATGCGTATTTCAGTTAGTAATTATTAGTTGCTAGGACATGAAATCACTTACATTGTAGACTTCGACCTCTTCATCACCATCTTCATCTTCCTTTGTGAAATCTTCCTGTGGTTGGCATGCGTATGCCTACAAAATGTTAGACTCTGAATGTACAGCGAAGGTAGTATAAAACACACCGAGGGGACTGATGCGTTCCGACGGGACGACCCGTATGTCGGGTCCAGAGCATGACACAACTCGCTTCTGTACGGCTGAGAAGACATAAACCGAAGACAATGGAAAGCAAGCAAATACGAGGTACGAGATCCTACTTTTCATCCCAAGCAATAAATGGCCCGTGATTTATGCTGGTAAGAGCTCTCCAAAGCCTCGAGCATGGTCGTTGGAGAGCGGGACGAGGAGGGCGGAGATATAACTTGGAGGCAGGTCTGGAGAGCAGGATTATGGTTCGTCAACCTCCAATGATATGAAAAACGGAGGGGTCGGAAACCTCCTAGAGCAAGTTGCCGGACGGATTGGCATCCTCGTCATCAAATCTCGGTCAAGTCACGATATACACGAACTTGGAAGCAGGTCTGGAGAGCGGGATCCTGATTCATTCAGCTCCAATAACATGAAAACGGAAGAGTCGGAAAGCTCCTGGGATAAGTTCCCGGATAGATTAGCTTCCTCCTTCTTGGAGGTCGGCCAAGTTACTGAGATCTGTGGCGATATAATCAATGCTACTCTGCCATGGCATCACCGCGTAGCATTTGTGGAGGGGACAAATATCTGACAAAGTGGACGGTTCGGCCGTCTGCTGCTGCGTCCAAGAACACTCCGATGGAGGAATGATTGAGTGGAGAACACGGGCAAGGCAGGGTCCTCCAGGGTCGGCGGCGGAGAGCCAATTCACCAAAGATCGCTGGAGGGCTCCGAGATATTAGGAAATTGCACGAAATGAATAACTTGCCTTGACTCGTGTTTCGCTGCAGAATGGAGGCAGGTACAAAGCGGGAAAGGCGAGGGCCTCCAAAGGCGCCAAATTTTTGTAACCTGGACTTGGCTCCCACCCAAGTGTAGTCCATAACACGCCAAACATATGTAGCTGTTCACAGGGTCAAAGATTACGCAACCACTGCCTGCTGGTTATGCCGGTTTTTGGAGTTTGATCTCGGATTACCTGTTCGTGAATTTCAACCGCCCGACCACAAACGACACTTGAAGGTTAAGCAAACTGCAGGAAGACAACTGTTTCCTTACAAAAACATAGGAAGGAAGCCATCCGAACTGGGGAGATGAAAAAAGGTGACCTGTCAAAACGACTTCTATGCAGACGCTGTGGTCCACGCACGGGGTTGCAAAAGGGGGAGTCATATCAAGAACCTAAGAAAAAGTATGTTTCTTCACCGTTCGAGAGACGGAGACTCATTGTACGTGAACCAGAGCACGGTGCTCTTGAGAAGTCGGAGACGTCGCGAACATTGAAACAGTGTTCCACCCGTTCACAAGGCTCGGAAAACACGCGAACAAGACGTGCAGCCGGCTTGGAGCATTCTGGTCCTTTCCACCATAGATGTATGCGAAGACCACGCAAGGGACTATTGGTCATCCTGTCCACCAAAGGAACTTGGATTACTGTGCAACATCAGATAAAGCCCAAATATTCTTTGCGTGGTTGGACCCTCGTTTACAATTTATATGTTTCTACATCGTGGATCTGATCATCAGTGATTGCCAGCCCCCACCCAAACGTGACAAGTTTATATGTACCACTCACCATGAAGTGGAATCAATGAGAAGCGCGGCCAAAGCCCATACCAGTGATACTTCCATACATTCGCAGAAGGATGCTGCTGATCAAGTACTAGGTTATGTACCAACGAAAAGCAATGAGGATTCATTTTGGAGTCCAGGTTATTTGAAACCGGCCCATTGTCCACGAGACCTTGAATGAATGGCTGAAACTCAGACATTATTTGGGTGCGCATGACTTGAAGTACCAGGGCTGACGCTGCTGGTGTGTGATCAAGCTTGAAGTACCTCCCAGGCGCTGAAACACTTCTAGTTGGATGTACAATCCGAACAAGGTATTCCAGATTCCAGATCTGTTTTAAAGTTGACCCCGGACACGATGTTTGTATGTGGACTAATGCTGCCTTGGTTCAACAGGCCCGGGGATTTGAATCTGGCAGTTAGGCAGGGTTTCCCATCACCGTCAACCTGAGAATGCCCAGCCTGAGGCAGACTTCAAGTTGGGCCGATTGTACTGGTGCATGATGCTGCGGTGACAGCGGTGTGCAGCTCCGTCTCGCCAACTCAGTGGAAACCATCCGGCAACACGGAATGTCTGTTTGAGAACTTCGAAACTGATGGCCTGCATCAAAAACACGAAAAGACAGTGACTCCACTTGCCAGTAGATGTGTTCGGTTGATGTTCGGAGTTCAGGTTGGATCATGGACCCTGCGTCTTTGCCGAGAGCACTCAGAGATGGCGTACAACCGATTCGTCGGACATTATGCCAAGATTGGCTAAGTATTATTGCCAACTTGCGCCCCGGACGGGAAAGAGTGATGCTTGATGCTTGGTGACTACTACTCGAGGTTAGGTAGAGTTATCAGTGCTAGTGAGCTAACTCACTTGCGGCCAAGTGGAGCGTGAAGCTAAATAGTTAATGCGTTATCAGTGATTTGCATGTTGCCTCTGCCAGTGAATACTAGATACTACAAGCAGAACATAGAAGTCCAATATCCAATCTTATGTGATGCACGAATGACAACAAAATAGGCTTGCGATTCATCCAAGTTGAAGTGCGTGTTCCACTATTACTAGTAGTAGTGCAAGTTCTTGAAAGTAGCCGTACGGAGTCTTTTCTCTTTCTTTCTTCTGATGCTGTGGTCCCAGGGTCCGGGTTGAGAGTTGCCAGGCATGATCAGCCTTGCGAATCTATCCAGTACTCTGAATGAAGCATCTTTCCCTCGAAAACATTGCATACAAACATAGGCATCAATGTATTTCGGCATAATGACATCATGTTTATACATATATTACGGTCATCTCAATGAGGAACACATGATCATATACTGAGCATAAGGGACGATATCGTGAAGTGGGTTACGGATTTGTTATCAAAGCACTACGTAAGTTTGGCCTGGTAGAATATCAGGCAGAGTGACCCTTATCTCTGGAATGCCTAAGGTGATGCTCGCGAATGTGACGTACAAAATTCTTGCGTCCAACTCTCTTCGCAGAACAGCCTTCCCAATTGCAATCGACCCGTTCAGATTCGTTCAGGTACTTGATACCATGGACATCTTTGAAGTGGTCCGGAATACCCTCGCAAGAAAGGGTGGCATGACAAACACTAGATGTACTCTCATCACGCCAGCGACAAAGTGCCCACGAGCATGATGCTCGAGCACTCTGGGGTGCAGCTGGTGGTATTTGGGTTGAGCCTAACTGCGCATTGTCTTGGATCCGCATCATCTATAGTACACATTCAGGAGGGAGGGTGGTAAGGTATGAAAGCATCCTGCTTACATGTCCCAACTCTGAACTGCGGTCATGGTACTGGTTTGACTGTGCAATGCTTCAGATTCTGAATGAAGAACGAAATATATGCTACGTACTGCAGGAACGGGTTCTGCTTCCAAAACGCGATTCTCAGTCCCGTACGCGAACGCTGACGCACGGCACGGTACGCTCGGGTACCAAATATGCATAGGCCACGAGTATATATCTGCTGGGCCCGAGTGTCCAGCAGTGGGGTTTTGTCTCATCTGTCAAAACTGTTTGATAAATGGTGATCGGGTATGAAACCACCTTGTCTACCTCCTCGAGCTCTGTACTGGGACCACATTTTCCTGTAGGTGTGGAGATCGCGGTGGAATCAGTGGTCCCGTACACTGAGCTCGCCAGACAGTACATTTCATCTGAGTACCGAGTGTCCATGAGTTGGGACGTGTTTCGTGGTAATGGAAGGATGGGATTCAGCTTGTGAGGGCAGAAGCCAGAAGAAAGAAAGACTGGATTTCATCTATGTCGTCGGGCCCTCCAGAAAACATTTGGCTGTTGGAGCGTAGAAGCATCACATGCTATGCTGGCAAGTGGAGGGTTACTCGTTCGGCAGGTTTGGATGGATGACTCCAGGGACTACAGAGAAAGTCGGAAGCCATGTAGTGCCGAATTGAACTACACGTGAATATTGGCTTTGTTATCACTGATAAATTTGATTGTCGCCTCTGCAGTAAACTATAAGATTTTGCGCCGCTGAAGTTACAAGCTCTACCTTTACTGATCCGACATCGGAAACCCTTCAGCGCGCTTGGATTGAGAGGGGGAGATTGTTTGCCACTGGGACCAGATGCCTCGCATGCCGATAATCATACCTCCTGCCAGTGGAGGGCTGACCTCCAGGCCCACATATAACATGAACGTGTGATATTTTGATCGGTCACCGTACCAAGGAAGAAGAGAGTTGACAGAATCATTAAGCCAAGAAAGGGTTAGTAGACAACTCCATTGCTGCCAGGAGAGCGGAAGTAAGGGGCTAAGGGTGTTCAAGGAGACGTTGACAAGGCGGCCGTACTAGTGCTTACACGTGTCAGTAAAACATAGTTAAGTTTGGAGAGCGGCGGTGTTTTGAACTTACTTTGGTTCATGCACTGCCAGTGCACGAACGTGTCTATTTTTGGGGCGGGTGTGATTGGCGTCTTCACTATTCACAACCCAGTTTCACGAATCAACCACTTCTAGATTTTCAATTGTCGAACCTGAATGGCGTCTTGGACCAGAATAGTGGATCTTAAGTGCCATTCGCACTGAAAGCCAAAAAAAGGTGTGCGCTTGCTCTGGAGGCCTGCAACAACCGAGGCCACGCGTTGCTCGCCAAAAAGCTTCACGGGGGACAAGACGAGCTTGTACGTGAAGGGTGGAGACTATGGTGTGGATCTAGGCGATCTAAGCAATCTGGGCCACATCACGAAGTGGGTGCCAGTGGCACACTTGTCGCACTCGAATGAAGTCTGACAATGACTGATGATTAGACCTATAGTGTGGAAAAGAGTTAACTGTGAACGACAAACCAGCTAAGTCCTCAAATTCGATGGTAACATCCAACCTTTACTGCGACATACCATAGTCCTTCTGGACAGGCGCAAACTGAGCACTGAGCGGCCGCCTGAGCCGATCTTCGGAGATACCTCAACGCATTCACAGGAGAGAGGATATTGCTGATCGAACATCAGATACTAGGTTCATACCAAATATTGCGATGGGCATTCACTTTGGAGCATCCGCCAACTCAACTCGGTGCACAACCACGAAACCTCGAGTGAACAGCTGAATATCAGATATTAGCTTCGTGTTTGTTGGTCTGCAATTGGTTCTTACAGGTGACTCACCGGATCCAACTAGCCAGAATATGTTGGCACTACCCATGAAGCTTCAAATTTGCGCCGTTCCAAGCATTGGAGAAAATGAGGCAGATACATACCATCGTTTCTCGCCCGGTTCAAATGATTGTCGACGCACCGTCTTGAGGCTGGTTGCTCGCATCCGCAAACCTGGCAGAGAACGCCTGCCAGTGGGTACGAGCCTTCCGAGCTCGTGACCAAGAGTACCGGGCCAGTTGGAATCGAATTCTGTGACTGCCACCGTTGTGCTGGTGGCATCTGGGTCACCTCGTGCTTGAGCTCACGATGCGGAAATGAGCCAAAGCCATGCGTGACAGGGACTCCTGACTCCACACTCGTACATTTAGGCGGCGCCACCACTGGTGATCGACATACTATATATACAACTTGACAAGTCGACGGTCGTCAGCGCAACTTCGATCATCTACAAATTGCCTCAAGCTACTACTAGGAGTCGCAGTAGTTCCGGTAGAGGCCAAGGAAGTGTTGTAAATTCTCCAAGTAACTCCTGAGCCCTTTGGTACATACATTAGTGAGATCGCAAGTGTACGTGATGCAGTTAAGCGAGCGGGTATAACGGACAACGAAAAAAGAAGAAACAGGGAAAGATGCTATGATTGGTGGAGGGATCGTCTCGGGACGGGATGTGAGGACGGGATACTAGGATTTAATAGAGGACCGTAAGGAAGCAGGATGAGTCCGGTTAAAAACAGGGGATGTGCTAGACTTGGTGCACGAAACAAGCCTCCCGCACAAGAAAAAACATTGTACATGGACGTCGAACTAATCCAAATACGCGGGGTTGCGACGAAAACGAAGAGATGTCACAGTGGTCATAGTACCTCTTTGACGCTATTACTTCTGACAGAGTCTTTTCTCCGTCTCCCGCTCGTCAGGTGAGCGCTAAGTCTCTTGAAGGACGAAAGACTCGATGATTTGGTATGGTCGTGGATCTGTTCTTTCTTGGGAGATTCGCCGGACTTTGTAACAACAGTTGCATCAGAGACAATAGCTTCCTTTGCATCATCAAGTCCCGTCAAGTCCACGACAGATGATGACCCGCCACCAACTAGCCTAACGGTGGAATCTGCAAGAAGGTCCTTCTGTGTGGGTGGTAATGATGTACTTGGTTCTGTGACATCGACCACTACAGATAACGGGGCTGGATTCGGCCCGACGGACAAGGAGGGACTAAGAGCAGCCTCCAAAGGGGCAGCATCAGCGAGCAACTCGGTGTCTTCCTCGCCCATTGGAGATGGCTCGGGTGGGGGAACGGCACCGTGAGAAACTATGTCGGGCGGCGTTGCTGTTTGTACTGGCAGGTTGCTCGCATTGACGTTGTCATTGACCAGCCGTCGCACACCACGGCCAGCCTCGAGGTCAATGTCTACGGAGGAACGATTCGAATCCGGTGGCGAAGGAAGGGATACAACATCATTTACACTCGGCAAGTTCACAGGTTGAGGGGCGGGTGGTTTGGTGACCGATATAGCGGGAACATTACGGGTATCGGCTTTGGTATCGTCAGCAAATGAGGATGGTTCTTCACCGGCTTGCTTCCCAAAGACTGGTATGGGCACCACTGCCGCCGACTCGTCAAGGTTCAGGACACCTAGACCAGGATTGTCAGGGGCCTAGGATTTTCAGTAAAATCAGCCAAAAGAATCTGCTTTGCGGAATTCTGATGACTACCTTGCCCCTCTCCGCGGGTGACGAAATGTCTCGCAAAAGCCCTGCCTCATACCATTTTTTGACGCTCTTGTCGGCCCACGCTTCCAGTGGATTCCATCCCTTGTAGGGTCCAGACATCCGCAACCCACCCGGACCTCCCTCGCCCCCACCGTCTCCTTGCCCCCGCCCATTGCCATTATAAAAGTAGGCCTCGTACCCGAGTTCATCCTCACTTCCCTCACCTTCACTATTCCCTTGTTCGAACACATAACCCTCTCCACTCTCTAATTCATCCGCGAAATTTGACAACCACCTTGCCCAACCACCGGGGCCGTCGCCGCACCAAAGGACAACCTTGGTGTCAAAGTCCCTACCAAAGACGATCACCTGTCCGACACTTCCGCCTTCCCCAGGGTTTAGATCTAGGCCGATGTAGTTGCCAGCCTTATCGACCACGAGGGGTATCCAACCTCGTTGCGAGTACTCCTTGCGTATCCAGCCATCTGGTATCGACTGCATGAGGCTACGAAGACGGGGATTAGCACCAGTTGTCGGATCGTCGTCGACCTCTCTCCAGAACCTCCACTCGTCTAGGACGTCTTCAAGAGGCAGGAGCGACAGCCCGAAAAAGAGACCATCGGAGCAACCTGCGGCAGACTCGGCTTCCTGGCCGTCGACGACCGAATATGACTCTCGAACTGCTTGTGGGAGCGCGAAACCAAACTGCATCTCTATTTGTGCCAAATCTTGAGGAAGAATTCCATAATTGAGAGTGTCTCCTAGCTCTGGGTATTCCCGGGCGAGCCAGCCTTTTATGCGATTCCATGTAGTGGTTAATGGCGGATATGGCGGTGGTGGTGTCATAGCATCAGTATAAGGTATATTATGTAGAGGAAGCAGAGAAGCTGGCCGCGACCGCGACCTAGTGGTGTGTGCGCCTGAGACGAGAGAGAGGATAGAGAGATGGGGTGGTTACTCACGATGTCGGGACATAACCGTATGCACTCATGGGGGATTGCGGCGGGTAGGTATAAGCTGGACTGAGGGGCTCCGGGGGCTGCAGGGTATCTGGGTTGAACGCATCAGGGTGTGCAGGCAATGCAGGAGACGTGGTTGGAAGGGAGAAGGCTTCGCGGGTGCTCGACATTGCCTGACCTCGTCGCAGAGACTGCTTGGTGCCAGCGGCGAATAAGTTGACTAGCCAGTTCATTGTTGTCGACGACGGAGAGGGGGCGATCCAAGCGCTGGCAGTTGGGTGGGGCAGGCTGGTCAAGGCGAGCACGGCAGTTATTGCTACACGCCACTGACCAAGGAAAGGTAGCAGTACGGACCCGGTAGTAGCCTCGTCAAATTTTCAATATGCTCCACAAAACGGCATCGCGCGCAGCAAGTGCAATTTTCACCCTACAGTGCGGAAATAGCGAAACGCGAACACTCCATACTCAATACGCCGTGATGGGCGGTCACTATGATACATGTCCCAAGCCTGAGAAATACCTCATCTCTACGACGACCCTATTAAATGTGCATCTGCTTCAAGTTCTTAGAAACGATAAAGTCACACCCAGTCTTGGCCCGGATTTCGTCCACGGTCACGTAAGGTGCGAATTCCATCAAGTGAAGTTCCCCATTATGTCTGTCCACATCGAAAACCGCGAGATCTGTGATGATCTGGCTGACCGCACGAGCACCCGTAAGGGGAAGCGTGCATTCCTTCAGGATCTTGGGGCTGCCGTCCTTGGCGCAATGCTCCATCGCGACGATGACCCTCGTCTTCTCAGGGTTCGACACGAGGTCCATCGCACCACCAATACCTTGTCCACCTTGAGCCCCCGCTGCCACTGGCGTTCAAGTAGGCAAACTCACCTTTCACGAGCTTCCCTGGGACCATAAAGTTTGCAATATCACCACGTCCAGATACTTGCATAGCCTGCTAGAACGTCAGGATACATTTTCTCAAGTAAGAGTTCGCGACGTACGCCAAGAATGGTAACATCAATGTGGCCACCGCGAATCATGCTAAAGGAGTCTGCCGAATCTGTCGAGTCCATCGGTCAAACCAGCGTCCACTAACCAAAAGCATTCTTGCTTACCAAAGATTGATGCACCAGGCAACAATGTCACTGTCTCCTTTCCGGCGTTGGTAATGTCTCTACGAAGAGTTCGGCCAAGTCAGCGGGTGCTGTCAGAAATGAATGTAAACACTGACGGATCGGCCTTGTCCTTCGACAGTGGGAATGGACCCATCCCCAGAATACCGTTCTCGCTCTGTAACCAGATCTTAATGCCAGGACGAAGGTATTCGGTGACCAAAGTGGGGATTCCAACACCGAGGTTGACATAGAAGCCATCCCCTACTTCCTGCGCAGCACGTCGTGCTATTCTGCGCCGAGTGCTCTGCTCGATTTCGGGGTCCGTCGTCCCACTCGCGGATGGGGGAGGAGCAGTCGCCAAGATTTCGAACTGCTTGGGCTCTTTGCATTTAACAATCCGATCGACGTAGATACCAGGACAGTGAATCGCGTTTGGCGACAGAGTGCCGATGGGCACAATCTCTTCAGCCTGTGTGAAAGTTGAGACAATAGCTAATGTAAAGTTTTTTCTTCAAATACCTCTACGACAGTGAGTTTTGCGTTTCTTGCCATCACGTTGTTGTAATTATTCGCAACATATCTATAGCGAGAACCTCAGATTGGCAGCCAGAAAATCATACAAATCACAAACCCACCTGAACACAAGGTTCCCAGCTTCATCCGCTTTCCACGCGTGCACAAAAGCAACGTCACCCGCGATCGCTGGTTCCATGACGTATCGTTTCCCATCAAACACTCTAAACTCCTTTTTATTGCCATGAATCTTAACGCCGTCTTTAAATCCACCCGCATTGAAGCGGATGGGTATTCCGCCCGTTTCAACATCCGTGGAAGCCCCAGTGGGGGTGAAGAACGCGGGTATACCTGCGGCGTGCGCTCTCATGCGTTCTACGAGGGTACCTTGAGGTACAAGTTCCAGCGACATGTTGCCATCCAGATACATCTGTTCTAGGTATTTGTTACTACTCAAAGTCAGCAAACGTATTACTGCGACAGACGACAGAAGGAGACGGGACTGACCCTCCGAGGTATGATATGACCAGTTTGTCCAGTTGTCCTGATTTGAGCATCTTGACTAGAAATCGTCGGCCAACACGTCACATGATGCAGCTTCGAAAGTACCACCTACCCAAGCCACCCTCCCCCGAGCCCGCGTTATTTGAGACAGCTGTGAGCCCAGTCACGTCTTTTCTCCTCGAAAGGGCAGTGATCAACGTCTCTACAAAGAGGCTTCAGTTCCGGTCCGATCTCCGGTCCTGACTACTTCACTTGCCTGGGGTACCGCACAATCCAAACCCTAGATGAAGCGCAAAGCTCAGTATCGGGCAAGTGTTGGCTAGTTGGAGACCTACCTCCACTCAAAATGACATCCCCAGCCTTGATTTCCTTGACTGCCTCATCAACTGAGTCCCAGACCTTTTGTGTTTTCGGCCTTGAGGCCGCGACACTGTAGTGCCTGGCACGAAGCCGATATGAAAATACGCGCAGCTCGGCCCTCAAGGCAACTCGAGGCAGCATCAGGATAGCGTTCATATGAAAGGAAAAGGGCGCAGGATAGAAAGGATTAAGGCAGGGGAGTTTGGATCTGCTACCCAGCACGTTCATACCTTTATACGTTTTCTGGAAGAACTTTTGCCGAACAGCTCTGGAAATGCAAGAAGACTCTCAGGGTGGAGCCAATTAGAGAAGGCCCTGGTGGAGGAATAACCATCACGGCTCGGCTTGTAGCTCTCGTCCTTCACCATACTGAACCACGTGGCAAGGTCTACGACTCGTGTGAGTGCGGGGATAAGCCAGATGGGAACGGGGCGGATACTCACAACAACCTTTTATGAAGTGGGATATTGTCACAGAGGTTTCCACTCGACGATGCGTTGACCAAAATACCACCAAGACTGATGGGGTGATAGTGAAAAGGGATATATTATTACAATGATCTTCGAGATCATTACGCACAAGAAATGGGCAATCATAGTCTGCTCAGATCTCGCGAGACCTTGAAATCGCAGCCAGTCTTTGCCCTAACTTCTTCCAAAGAAGCTCCTTCTTGCAATTCCGCCAGCTCCAGCGCGCCGTTCCTTCGGTCCACATTGAAGACGGCGAGTTCAGTAACAATCTGGCTCACGGTCCGTGCCCCAGTAAGTGGAAGGGTGCACTGCTTGAGAATCTTTGGACTGCCGTCTTTCGCACAGTGTTCCATCACTGCGATCACCTTGGTCTTGTCGGGGTTAGAGACAAGGTCCATGGCCCCACCAATGCCTGCACACGGTATACGAGGGTGAGAAACAAGGGCGGTGTGCCGAACGAAGCGTGTACCTTTAACTAGCTTGCCTGGAATCATAAAATTGGCAATGTCGCCAGCCTGAGAAACTTGCATGGCCTATCAAGCAAATACACGTAAACGAGGGCAGACAAGAAACAAGGTCGGACAAACTGACACCCAATATCGCAACATTGATGTGGCCGCCGCGAATCATCGCGAAAGACTCGGTGGAATCTACCTATGGCGTCAGTCAAAAGGAACATGTCATTGAGACATACATACCGAAGATTGATGCACCAGGCACGAGTGTAATGGTTTCCTTTCCAGCGTTGATAAGATCCCTTCATATCGTGGTTAGCGACTTGGAAACGAGTAGGCCACCAATACCATCGCGCTTACGGGTCAACTTGCTCCTTGGTAGGGTAGGGACCCATTCCAAGGATACCATTCTCACTTTGCAGCCAAACGTGTATGCCTTCTGGCAAGTGTTCGGGAACAAGTGTTGGCATGCCAATACCCAGATTCACGTAGAACCCGTCCTGGATCTCCTTTGCGGCGCGTTTGGCAATCTTCTGTCTCTGCGCCAAAGCAGCAGCTTTCTCCGTGCTCAACGGCTCGCTTTTCCCGGCGGATTCGCTCGGAGCCAACGTCACAAACTCAATACCCTTGGGTTCGGTGGCGGGAACCACACGGTCCACGTAGATACCGGGAATGTGAATCGTGCTAGGATCCAAGGAGCCGACAGGAACGATTTCGTCAGCCTAGGGACCAGGTCAACAACAATCATGAGTAACGAGATCGCCAACTTACCTCGACGATAGTCAATTTAGCATTCTTCGCCATAGCAGTGCTGAAATTATTTTGAGCAAAGCTACAACAAAGACATTCAGGCACTGTCAATGCGACGCTCGAACGCCGCCTCTCACCGGAAAACGCAGTTCCCGACCTCATCGACTTTCCAAGCTCTAATGAACGCGACGTCACCAACGATGGCGGTCTCCATGACATACTTGCGACCATCGAATTCACGTGTCTCTTTCTTCACACCCGGTATCTTGACGCCTTTAGCGAAGCCGCCATCATTGTATCTCGTGGGTATTGTACCCTCCTCAACTGCAGTGGAAGCGCCAGTAGGACTGAAGAATGCGGGTATTCCAGCGGCATGAGCACGTATGCGCTCTATGAGACTGCCTTGCGGACAGAGCTCCAATGAAACTTTGCCGTTGAGGTACATTGCTTCAAAGGCCTTATTCCTACAAGGGCATGATCATTTGAAGTGCAGCGACTGGGAGAGGTGATGAACTGACCCTCCTGGGTATGATGCGATGATCTTGTCTACCTGCTTGGCGTTGAATAGCTTTCCTGTAGAAAGCTGAGTCTGCCGGCCTGTGTGCAGTAGGGAACCTCATGCGTACCAAGACCGCTGTCGCCTGCTCCTGCATTGTTGGAGACGGCGGTGAGGTTGGCGATGTCCTTTCGCTTCACCAAAGCAGCGAGCAGGGTATCTAGTAGAGGCTAATGAATATACAGTATTGCCCCCGGCATCATTTTGACCGCACCTGGAACACCGGCAAGACCGAATCCTGTCAACGTCGGGTCAGTGGTCAAAATGACGACGACTTGACCAAAATTGTGAAAAACCCACCTCCGCAAAGCAACACATCGCCAAACTTGACGCTCTTGACTGCCTCGTCGGCCGACGCCCATACCTTTGACCGAGGGGTCCGCACAGGTGTGCTGTAACTTCTGAAACTCAGCGCAAGGCGTGCTCTGAGGACAACGGGCATGAATGCCGCTTTCTGAATCCGCATGCTCAACATGATGAAACGCTGGCACAGCGAGCGGATTCAAGAACAAAGTGCACCACTGGCACGTGCAAGTTCTATTGGTAGCTTGGTAAACATCGAGAATAGCGTCGGAACTCATCCGCGTGATGATGGTGTCGGGTGACCCTCAGATAGAAAGCACCGTGTACAACACAATCCAAGTAAAGCAAGCTGACAGAGTCATCCGCGTCTCCTTCCCGGCCCTTTTGGCCTAGCAAACGACACTGCGGACCGTGTCACAGTAGTACCTTTCCCATCACCTATACTGAGCTCCGCCTCAAGGAAGGCCCCGGTCAGCTCTCTAGGATCGGAGGTTTCTATTTTCCTGGGTGCAAACACGAAACCACACTCCTCCCCCAAAAGTGCTTTCACTTGTCTGAAGATGACCACGGCGCCTGTCGAGTAGACCATGCGGGACTTGATCGGTGATGTGCTTGGACAGGAATAGACGAACGCTACACCGGATCAACGTCAGCATTCGTCACGCGATGTCAAGGGAGCTTGCCAACCAATGTCACGTCCGTTTGGTGAGGCATCCTGCCAAGCAAATACACAGTAGGCTACGGGACCGTCAGTCTCCGTTGCGCCCAAGAAGCAGCCATCATAATACATACAAGGATCCGAGGGAGGAACGTTCACGGAGAGCGCACCAACATTGTCGATCGGCACACTGCTGCTCAACACAATCTGTTCCGACTCGTTTATTTGCTAAAACAACCTCATCAGTGCAAGCGAGCACGACGTCGTACTGAACAAAACTGACCAGGATCAGGAGATGACTACCCTCCCCAGCGCGCAACTCTCTCACAGCCTCTCTGGCTTCCTCGGCCCAAGTATAGCCGACTTCCCGGTTTCCGAGGTGGTTCTGTCTGCCTCTGCTGCCCTCATAGCTAGCACCTGCATCCCTTTCGGCCGCTCTGATGTCAGCCATCTCCTGCTCTCTGGCGCTCAAAGGTTTGGGACCAGCTTGGTGCCGTTTGTGGGCAGCGTAAGCATCCGGCGTGACATCCAACTTGGACGTGGCGAACAAACTGTCCGTGAACACGGTCGACCCAAGGGATTTCGTGAGTGCGTTGCGGGGCGAAGCGTAGAGCATCTAACGATGCACCAAGTCATTGAGTAACGATGCAATTTGGTCGAGAATAGTAATCACCTTTTGTCTGACCTTGGCAGCATCGGGCACGTAGCTGATTGCTAGCCACTCGGATGGTGGATCGTCCCGTCGTGCAAGTATGTAGCATGGGACGTCTTCCTCTAGATGATCTTGAAGGAGGGTGAGATCATCGTTGAAGGAGCCGAAAACATCGACCGATGCAACTGGAACGAGGGACTCTAGCGAGTGCGACCAACACTGACAGGTGAGGTTCGCACTCGGCTGATGAATGGGGACGGCCTCGCACCGTTCTGAATGTCGACCTTGATGAATCGGACATTCCTAGTCTCGACAGCGGCGGAAAAGGCTTGCGTGAGCTCCTCAGACACTCCGATCCCAGAGGTCGCCGCCATGATGTATGATGGCAGTGTAAGCGTCCACTGCGGCTTCAATGAATTCGCAGGTCAGTTGCGACTAGTACAAGAAAACTTTACTGAGATGCGAGAATCTATGTTATACATTATTGGAGTATATCGTTACGGTTCACTATAGATGCGTCATATGTAGTCGTACCGGACATCACTGAAAACAATCAAAAAAACGTCCATATGAAATGATTGACGCGGGCAACTTCATTGCATTCCTAGAGAGCCCATGAAACTTGAGAGATCCAAGCCCTCGTACTCATCTTCCGTTGGGAGTTCTTCGAGGCCCTGCAGGGGATTCTTCTGACCAGCAGGTCTAACTGTATCTTTCTTCTCCCTCGTCTTATTCTTTGCTGCCGCAGCAGCGTCCTCCTCTTCCGATGTCCGTTTGAAGAGATCCAGAACAAGATCAGTGTCCATAGAGGAAAGACCAGCATTTTGCTGAGTGACAACCGAATGAGCGATGTTAAGCTTGAATCGTTGTAACCTGCGTGATGAATGAACCAAAACTGCACCCTCAAAAATATTGCACATACCCCATGATCTTCTCCTCCAAGGTCCCTTTCGTAATGAGTCGATAAACATTGACAACTTTCTTCTGACCGATACGATGGGCTCGATCCATGGCCTGCAAATCTTTCATCGGATTCCAGTCATGCTCCACGAAAATGACAGTGTCAGCTCCAGTCAAGGTAAGCCCAAGCCCTCCAACATGTGTAGTCAATAAAAGACAGTCGATACTGGGATCAGAGTTGAACGTCTGGACAATCGCGTGACGCTTGTTCGGGTCCGTCCCACCATCGAGGCGCATATACGTGACAGAAGGCATGTACTGCTTGAACAAGTCGTGTTCGATGATGTCCACCATCTGCTTCATCTGACAGAAGATGAGAGCGCGATGCTGAGAGAACGCCCCACCCGGCGAATCCGAGAGCGTTTCACTCGGTTCGGCTTTGCCTCCCTCGGCAGTAACCACGGAGGTACCTCCTATGCCACAGTCACTCAACAGTTGACTAAAGATATTAATGAGCAAGCTTCAAAACAATGTCGAGACGGCCTACCGTAGTGCCTGTAGCTTCGGCGCGTGCTGGATATCGCTCAACTTGTCAAGGGTACAACCAACCTTGGTCAGAGCTGCCGCGACCGCGTCGCTGTTAGTCTTTAAAACAAGCGAGGGATGATTGCAGAGTTTGCGCAGGTATTGCAATGATTGGAAAATGTGTTTCTGGCCGCCGTCCTTTTCAGATTGCCCTGCCGTTGTAGATCGGATGACACCCTCGACTTCTGCCCTCGCCTCCGACTTTGAGAAGTCGTCGTAGAGAAGCTTCTGAACGTCTGAGAGTTCACAGTAGTAATCCTGAATAATCTTTGGCGGTAGGTCATTCAACACATCTTCCTTCAGGCGACGGAGAAGGAAGGGCAAAACTTGTTTGTGCAATGCTTCTAGCGCCAAAGCGGCTACAAAGAAACCCAACCTCAGTCTCGCGAAAGAGTACAATAGCGATAGACTTGCCAGCTTCGCCCGACTTTGCTTTCCCATCTCGACCAGAAAGAATAGGCTTGCTAAACCGCTCATTGAATGAAGTCTCCGTGCCGAGGAACCCAGGCATCAAGAAATCGAACAGGCTCCATAGTTCCAGTACGTTGTTTTGGATCGGCGTTCCCGAAAGGATCAGTCGGTGCTGCGCCTGAATAGCTTTCACTGCCTTTGTCAATTTCGTCTTTGCATTCTTGATAATATGCCCTTCGTCAAGAATGCAGTAGAGCCAATTGATGTCCTCCAAACTCCCAATGTCGTTACGAACAACTTCGTATGAGGTGATCACAATGTCCATTGTGGCCAGCTTGGAGAGCAGCTTTAATCGCTCTTTCGAACTTCCAGTGTAAAGGATGGGTCGAAGGTTTTCTGCGTACTTCAAGATCTCGTAATACCAGTGTCCAGTGAGCGTCGGCGGGCAGACGATTAGCGACGGTAAGTGAACCAAGTTGGGAGACTGTGTCTCTTCGTATTTCTTGGCACGTTCGGCATGCTTACTTGCCAATATACATATTGACTGAAGTGTCTTTCCAAGGCCCATATCTACAAATATCGTGGCTCATGAAGTTTGATTTGAAAGAATGGCTCACCATCGCAAAGAACACCATGTAGTTGATACTTGGCGAGAAAGGCGAGCCAGTTGACACCCTCTTGTTGGTATTTGCGCAGTTCTGCGTCGATCTTGACAGGCATCACATAAGGTTCAACTTTGCTCCCGTCCAGTAGTTGCGACAAGAATTGTCTCTCCTCTTGTCGACGCTTCAGCAACTCCTCTGGGAAACCAGGTGGGTCGGGCAAACCAGCCTATGCGCGTCATTTAAGAACAGATACTTCCCCAATACAACGTGTTTACCTCTAGCGGAACCATCTTCACCAACGATGCGAACGTATTTGTTGCTGCCGATCGGATATCGTCGTCTAGATCACTCATTCTTCCAAGTACAGGGACAATCAAGAATATAACGTAGGGGAGTGCCTTGATGTCAAGCTTCTGCACAATATCTAGCATGACATAGTAAGTGCAGGCCTCGCGAAAGATACTGGCAATATTGAAGGACGCACGATAAATGGCTTCCGTGGCTCCTTGCCTATTTGGGAGTACGATGGCGTCCTCAATTAACGGGACGAGCTGTTCTATCACAAAGCGCATAGCTTCTGCAGTCATGACCTCACAAACGGTGGCGAAGCATCGGGCTGCCGTCTGCCTGATAATCGCAAACTTGCTGCGAAGAGCAATGGCAATGGGAGGGAATAACTCGGTAAGCTTGGGCCATAATGCAGGGTCCAACGCGGGTGAAACAGCCTCAAGAACGCTCAAGGAGTCGATGACATCCTGACCGTATTGTTTTTCCATGGTAATGTCCGCTTCTTGCGGAGACACTGCTCAAGCCATGGTCATAAGAGCCGGTGCAACCATGTACAATGATTTCGTCGTACCTGCACTGCATGCGCTCAACAGACCGCCAGCCATAGACTGCCACATCTTGGGAATGGCGTCAAGGAGACGTGGTCCGAACTTTGCTGATAACCGATCAAACGCAAGGCCAGCTCCCCTTCTAGATAGTCTCGTTTTCGCAGCTTCATCTTCTGATTTTGCGTGTTCTCCCTTTTCTTGCGTCTCCTTCCCTCCCCTACTCGGGGCGATTTTTGACCATGTCTGTAATGTAAGAATACCTTTATAGATCGTCCGCGAATATGCAAATGTTGGCGTCTGATCTACATCCTGACAGAGAAACGTGCAGAGGTTCTTTACAATCTTATCGGGGGGCTGGCTAATGTTGTGTTGCACGCAGAAGTCAATGAAATTGGCAACAGCAACTGCGGAACGTTTCTGAAGATCCAGGTTCTCCTCGTTCTATGCGTCTATTAGCAGTTATCCAAGGGTGGCACTCCTGAATTTACCTTGATACCGTTCATGATGCCCTTCACCACGGGGCTCACCTTGTCTGGTGTGCTTCTGAACGCCACGAACGCCGCTGCGAATGCAGCCGAAACACGCGCGTCATGTTGGGCCTTCACTTCAACATACTGATCGATGGTCTGCACAACTTGACGTCTCTTCTCAGCGATAACACCCAATTCACGTTTCTTCGTCCTGCCGAGACTATCCTTGAGTTTTGTGTACATGGCGCCTACAGCCTCATGTGCAGTGTTGATGGTAAAGCCCTCGGACTTGGTACCGGTGATATCGATCTCGTTTCCGAGGTGAGGGATGAGAGAGATGGGGATCTTGCAGTCACTTGAGAAGCAATGTAGGAGCGAATAACACTCGGCGTGGATACGGTGGAGAGTAAATGCCATTTCATGATACGCAATTGGAGGTGGTGCTTGGAGGAAAGCAAGTGCTCTTGCGCTGAGTTCGCCAGCGAGAGGAAAATTGTCAAGGATTGGGCCAGGGGGCGACGACGTGTCGTATGTGTGTGCCCATTCTTCTGCGACTACAGCAGCCAGGAACTTCTGGAGCATGCTGGTTGAATCCATATAGTGGAGGAGAATGGGCTGAAATAGTTCATCAATAGACTACAAAGTTGGATTTAGTTTCCATGTTGATATATACGTTTTGCATGATGGCGTACCTTTGGGGGCCAGCATATAATTAAATAGGCAAGTGCGGTTGCCGCAGCGATTCGGGCTTGCAATATAAGTTCTGGTGAGACAAGGGATAGGTCTTGAACGATCATGTTCTTGTCGACGTTGTGTCTCTCGGGAACCACATCTGTTCCATCCTCTGCGAACGTTGGATGATAAAATGTTGACGTTTCGATAGGAACGCCGAGAGGCGTCATCATGACGGCATACCACTCAAGGACTGTTTGTTGCTTCACTATCCTCTTTATCAAACCTGGTACGCTCGAGATGACTTCAAGTGCCGTTCGCCAACTAGTGAGTGATACAGATCTTATATCTGAGCGTTCTTCAACAACAAGATTCTGGAAAAGAAGACGCAAGAATGGAGTTGCGATCCAGTCTCGAGGTAGCGATGACACTGTCATAAAAGACGACAAGGTCTTGACAACAGCTAGTCGGACATTCGGAATTGTATGACGGAAAAATGGGAACAGTGTTGGTGCGAGGTCTGTGAGTGGAAGGCTGATCGAGACGTTAACCAGCGAATTGAAAGCAGTTTAACCACTGACGATAAGTTTGAATCACCGAGGATGTCGATAACTTTGCTGTAGGTGACCAGTTTACCTGCCGGAAATTGGATGAGTTCAAGGAAATGGTACGCAAATCGCACGTACCGAGGAGATCCATGACAGCACCAACGCTAGAACTCAAGTCATCCTTCATGTCCCGCAAACAAGCCCACAATACAGCCAAAACTTTGTCAAGCAAATCGGGTAGCCGCTCAACTATGTGACCCGCTATGGGTAGCAAACAAGTTGCAGCAACTGCACGGACGTCGTCATCCCGATCGCTGAGCCTGAGGAGGATATTGAGCGACCTGGGAGTCATACGTGGAGAGTTGATATACCCTAGCACGGCAGCATCCACGACTCCCGTCAAGATTGCTCTACCCGCATCACCCGATTCTTCATCTTTTGGCGCGTCAAACAGATCGCTTCTCACCGCGACTTCATACTTGATCCCTAGGAGACCGGCATGGCGCACCTCCCAGACATGGTTTCGATCATCCTGTTTGCGTGCTTTGACCTTTGAAGGGAGTGGAAAATCTTGTCTAATCATTTGCAGAAGGATGGAGTGTACATGGCCAACGGAACGAAGCGGCATGTGTAATAAAAGAGAGGCGAGCGTCTGAGAGACTGTTTCACGCACAGGTGCTACAACCTGAACCGCTTTAAGGACGGAGTTGCGCAGAGAAGGTTGACATGACGCACCTGATCAGAAACAAAATCTCCGAAACGATCGAGAACGAAAACACAAAGAAGCCTCGCCGCCAAGTGGTTGCACCACTCTTCATGCGCACGCGCATTCTCTTCCGGTGAAACACCATCTGTAAAGGATGATGAGCAGAAGGATAGAGGTACAGCAGACAGACAATGTTTACCCTTCATCCCACCGGATAAACCCTGTGCTTTGAGCAATTCTCGTAATGCCATCGCTGCTCCATGACGTGTTTCCCATGTAGGGGAGAAGAGATCGACTTCAAGCAGACTAACGATGCCGCCCCATACCCATGACCCTTGGGGAACTTGAAGGGCATTGGATTGTTGGGGGGACTTTGGAGAAACTGCACCACCCCTTGAAGGATCGATAACCACCTTTTCTGAAGGGGAAGGTTTAGTAGAAGGACCCGGGCTGTCTAGGCGTGACTTTTGGGGTTCTTGATCCTCTGCGGAGACAAGGCGTGCTCTATAGGACAGTCAATGAAGGAAAGAATGAGACATGATGACGCACTTGTTAGACGATCCGGCGGGGGCAGTGTTGTAGCGCGCACCGGAGGCAGAAGGGGGTGGAGGCGGGGCAGCGACGAAAGCAGAGCTACCTAGCTTTCGTTTGCGTTTTAGACGGTTACGCTCGCGAGCAGAGAGGCCGCCAAGGTCCTCGGGTTCTGCGGCTGGGGTGGCTGGGGTGACGGGGGAAGGTATGGCAGGTGTGCTGGAATGGGAGCGGGCTGGTGGGGAGCGTTCTTTTCTGAGGTTGAAGTCGACTTCCATGGGAGAGGGGGTGGAAGGAGGGTCTTCTCTCTTTGTTGGCACGTCAGGGTCGCTGGTTGGGTCTGGATCTGGCTCGACTGCAAGTTCCTTGTCGATGTCCATATCGTCCGCGGCGCCGACGCTGTCAAGAAAGTCAAGCCCGAGACGACCCATGGCCTCTTTGCGGGCGCGTTTGACCTCTGCGGGGTTGGCGAGTATGCCGGTTGGCTTTGCAAACTCTTTTCCGGAAGAGGCCAAAAGGAGGATGCCCTTGTGCATGAGGTCCTGTACGGAGAAGGGGGGAAATTGGGGAGGCGTGATGGGAAGGAGAGTCGGGGCATCTGACTGAGGATGCCAGACAGGCACGAGGGAGAATATTTGAGAGAGGGTATTAGAGGCAGCGGATCTGGTTTCGTAGGATTTTGAATGCAGAAATGGCAATATCTAGGATGGTCGTGAGAACAAGGAATGAAGGGTGCAGAAACCTTACGCGTGCGACGACGGCCAAGAGCTCCGACCAGGCAGAGGTGTCGCGTATGGCGGGGTGGTGGCGGTTGGACTTGAAGTCGTCCTCGACGGGGACGTCGGTGATGAGGGAGCGTGCGGCGAGCTGTGCGAGCTGTTTAGCTGCGGTGTTTCTGACGGAGGGGGACGAGCCGGTGTCGAGGAGGAGGAGGAGACGGTCCAAGCTGGGAGGGATGAGGAGAGCACGTGACGGGGAGGTGAAACGACACACCGGGAGGTCATGTCTATAAACGGAATAGGGGTTGCGCCGAGTACCGGGCCGGGTGGTATTACTTTGGGAGGAAAATGATCGTCTGGGGAACTTCTCACGGTCGTTCCTTCGCAGTTGTCCTTTTTATCTTCGCCCCCGCGTGACCCTGAATTCAATCGTGTCACATCCTAGTCACACCCGCCTTCCCCGTCACACGCGGCAATGGAGGGGTCCTTTGTCGACGCGCTCGCTCACTACGCGTCCACCGTGCTCGCCGACCCGACCCTCCCCGCCGACTTCCTCGCCGCCGTCCATGACGACGTCGACGACTTTATCCCCATCGCGCACCACAGAATGGCCTCGGGCGACCCATCCTGGCGCACGGTCTACATCGACGCCGCCATCCTCAAGACCCTCGCCCGCGCATCCATGCCCGACTTGCACGAGCACGCCGTGAGGGACTGCATCTCCACCCTCGACCATGCCATCATCATCGCCGGCGCTGCCATCGACGACGCCCGACGCGATCATGTTCTACACGACATCATTCGCCGATTGCAGTCCATGATACCGTGGCGCCCTCCTAGCAGCGCCACGTTGATCGCCGAACCAGCGCCTCTTTTCCATCCCCTCCCTACTGCCAGAAACGGCATTCGTACCCTTACTGCGCTCCCCTCCCTCCTCGCTCCCCAAGGTCACTGGGCCCGCGCGCCGTTCGTCGTACGGCAGTATGCCCACGACTGGCCAGCTCGTCATCGCTGGCCATCCCTCCCATACCTCTTCTCCGTCGCCGGACCCGGCCGCATCGTTCCTGTAGAAGTCGGTGCTGACTACAGATCCGACGATTGGTCCCAGAAACTGATCAGTTGGGAAGACTTCCTTTCCTCCCTAGATCCATCTCCCGACAACCCACATCACCATCATCACCCCATCTACCTCGCACAGCACTCCCTCTTCGCACAATTTCCTTCCCTGCGCGACGACGTGTGTCTCCCCGACATCGTCTATGCCTCCCTCGACTCCCCCGACTTCCCCACCTATCGCCCTCCCCACGACGTGATACTCAACGCATGGCTCGGCCCAAAAGCCACCGTCTCCCCCGCCCACACGGCAAGTTCCCCCCCCTCCTCCCATTGTCAATCTACTCATTGCCACCGTAGGACCCGTTTTTCAATTGCTACGGTGAACTCGCGCGCCGCTAAATTATGCCGCGGAACTTAATTTCATTGTCTATAGTACAGGTAGTGGGCCGCAAGACCGTCTGGCTTGCACCGCCTAATGTTGCGGCAGCCATGCATCCTTATCCGTCATCCCTAGCCGGCGCTGACACAAGTCACAATCCCGCAACCAACGCGGTGAACCCGCTTATGAGTAATACGTCTCAAGTGGATGTCTTTCCTGTCACATTACACGAAACAGCGGCCTCTCAATCGGCTTTCCCTTCGTTTTGGGACGCAGTGCCTGACCAGGCGTCCTGCGTGACACTCAATCCGGGCGACCTCTTGTTTTTCCCCCCGGGGTGGTGGCATGCCATGCGGAGCGAGGATGCGAGCTTCTCCGTGTCAATGTGGTTTTAAATGAAATCCAGCCGGTTGCCTGGAGGTTAGCGGTGTTCCTGGTAGAGTGGTTGATGGCGTATCAGGCTGAGCGTCACTTGGTATTAGTAGCAGCGCGTGTGTTAGTTACCGTATAGCATTTTCAAGCACCGGTCGCATCCGACTTGAGCTCAACTAGTAGTTGCTGGGAAACATAACCGGCCGTTCAACATCGTCTTCTCCTCCTCCCATGTCCTCCTCGGACGCTGACCGTGTCCTCCCCCCCACCTCTCCGTTCCCAAGCACCACCCAATCTCACGCCTCCGCTTCATTAACTGATCAACACCTCGTCGATGCTCTCGCCAACTCTCCTGACAATGGTGCGACCCTGGATTTCACCCACAAAAACCTCACCGACGTCGGAGAGGATGGTGCAGAGCGTCTCGCCACCGCAGCCAGGACCGACTTTCCTACAGATGAAATCCTAATCACCCGGTCTGCTCTCCTCCTACCTCCTCTTCGCCCACTGAACCATCCGTTAGAATTGCACTCGGCCACAATCGTCTTGCAACCCTTCCAACCGCGTTCGCGCTCTTATCGCGTCTACGTTATCTGAACCTCAAGAACAATAGCTTCTCTGTTTTTCCGGACGTCGTATGCACCGTTTCATGTCGCATTCATCAGCGTCTGACCCGGCCACAGTTGACCGTAATACCTTCTTTGGAAATCCTGGACATTAGTAGGAACAAGATCAAACGGTTGCCAGCTCAGCCTGGCTCTCTCTTAAAGCTTCGTGTAGGTTCTTTGTCCGGCTTTGTTGCTCAGGTTCAAACTACGTGCTCTTCTCAGGTCTTGTGCATATCACGCAACAGGATCACTCGCCTGCCAGGTTATCTGGCTGATTTTTGCAGTCTCGATGTATTGAAAGTGGATCATAATCCCATCGAATGGCCACCGAAATCCACCATCGAAATGAACGGCTCCCCGGATCCACAAGCTGTCAAGGACTGGATCCTTGCATTGCAAAAGTGGATACGCGAAAACAGCCAGCCGCGGCTGGACGTCAAACCCAAGCCCAGCGTCGAGTCATGCATGAGTGAGCGTGCTCTCAACAACTCAATGTAAGTATAATTCAGTCGCATTCGATGTTGATCCTTAACGCTCCCTCGCAGCGAGGAGAGTTTGCAGTCCTGGACAGCCTTGGGAGGAGAAGATTCTTCGGGCGGACCCACACCGCATGCTCGGACCTTCTCTGTTGATGATCATTTTCCTTTGCCTCCTATTCCACTCCCTTCCAGGTCGGCTATTACTCCGCGTTTTGAACGACCACCCCCCCTTAGGCTGGGTTCACTACCACCATACGACTCGCCGCTCCGTTCCGCATCGCCCGAGAGCTATTTGCCAACCCCCGAAGATTCCGTGTCGTCGACCGACGATGATCATACTGCCGTACCTCGTGGCTTCCAGCATCAACGAAATGCTTCATTTGCGCGTGTGAGTCGCGATCGTCGTCCTGCGTTGTTCGGAAGGAAGAGTATCCCAGACCTACGCGCCTCACCTCGACTCGCTGACCAGGCGCACAATACACAGTCACTTGATCCTTCGCCATTGTTTATTCCACCCATACCATCCACGCACGCGAACGGGGCACTACATGATGACTCCATCATGGTGCATCGGCAAGATTCCTCGTCGTCATCTTGCGAGGGATCTTTGCAACAACAGAAAATCCAGAAGCAATGCACGGCAACCCCTCCATCCTCAGCATCACCCACGTCCGCGGAGCGCCCGCATCCTGTCCCCGATATCGAACGCCATGCCTACTTCAAGCGTCTCTCTGCTTTACCCGATAATGCGACTGCCAATAATTTGCCCCCGTCCTTGCGTTCCCTGGTTGAATGCGCACGTTCCCTCTACTTCTCCGTCTCTCAAGTGCACCAGGCGCTTTCTCACTACATCACTTATACAATCGACCAGAAGCTCTCGTCGGTTCTTCGGAAGGTCACTGACCCAGCATATTCTTATATGACGCAACTTAATGGTGCACTTGAGCGATTTGATGCTGTTGCCAAGAAAACGACACCTCCATCACTATTGTGCAGGGCTTTAGTAGAGAGTAGTAGGGATTCGGCCGCTGTGTTCGGCAAGGCAATTGCAATGCTCTCTCTGCAACTCAAGATCTTGGCATCAAGGGATGATGACCGGTATATGCGCTCTCTTGTGCTCATTTTTTACGGAGCAGCTGCAGAGATATCACACGCGTGGCGAAGTATGATCCCTCACATTGAAGCCGTTAAACCTTATTTGCCAGATCCTCGTCGAATCGCTGTTTCCATGACCAAAAGTCATACCATGGCCCCCCCGACTCCGAGTATCGATAACGCGTCATCTTGTGCCAATGTGGGGCCGTCGCAACTTTCGGGGTTCCAGCACAACCTTCCCATTGCGAGGTCGCGTCCCACACCTACTACTCTGGCAAGAGTTCGTACTACGCGACGCCATGCTGGATCATTCAGTTCGAAGGACGTAGAGATTGGAAAATCGTTGCCATCTTATGACATCCCCCTGCCACCGATCCTCCCGAGCGGTATATCGTCAATATCACGGCGTTATGGGCAAAGAGGACCATCTGCGCCTCTATCCGCGTCCACTTCTTCTCTTGTCTCTTCGCCCACGGTGAGAGGGGCGACCCATGACGTTCCGCTTCCCCCCCGCCCGACGGTTACAACTCGGAATGGACACCACTCACCTCAAGCATCGCAAGCGTCGTTGACAGCATCATCCTCGTCTTCATCGCCTCAGGTTCCTGTGCAGAAACCGACACTCGAGATTCCACTGTCGAGAACACTAGTTGACAATGACGCATTAGATTCGATGGAGACTGCAGTGGATTCAGCGCCAGCTATATGGGAGCTTATGGAAGAGATGGTGGAGAGCATGTCGGAGACACCAGGGTTAAGCGGAGATTTCCGTGATTCGATTGACAAGGCCAAGATTGTCACGGAACGTTTGCGCGTCAATATCGTTGCCGTGCGTACGGGGGATCCAGCCGCTGACAGGATAGCACTACGGGACAATGCGCACTTGTTCGTGAAGGTGAGTCAACTTCGTTCCAACGCTACCCTCGTTGACATCTTCTCGTCTTTCTTCGTGCTAGATTGTCGTCAAATTGTCAAACTTCATCAAGACCTATGGTTCCTCACATGCAGTCTTCCCAAATCTCCGTTCCAAGATGGTAGCTCTCACTAATTCGACTCAGGAATTCGTCATGCTTTTACATGTATCATCTTTTTCACCAAGTACCCCTCTCCCATACTCGCCGATGACCTCTGCGCCAGTGCACCCTACAAATGGGACTGCTATTTTCCGCGGGCTCGATGGCAAGCTCGGGACAAGCCTCTCACGTAGTTTGAGCACGCATCACCCCAAGGCTCTGAAGTTGGTTACGCCTAGTTTAGCAAACCTTCCACGTAGCGCGCTCCCAGTCCAGTCCCAGTTTAACGTCACGGTGCCACCGCGATATGCCATTCCTGCGAGTGCTGGTCTCGTTGGTTATAATAGTGGAGAGATCCTTAAAAGAGTCACCATTGTGGATGAAGGCTGAGCCTCTCCATGGACGGTCAGTGCTTTTTGTTCGTCTCTTTTATTTCTAATTTTACTTTTTCTTACATCTCTTTCATTGAGCGCCAGAGCGGTATCATATTTTCCCAGTCATGACTCTTTTCGTCGTTGATTGTTAAGAATATCTCCGGACCCCCATCACGTTATGAGTCCCAACCTCCCCCTGCATTTTTAGCACACCCATATTTAGCCTTAACACACATCCCATCGCTACATTAACCAGTCCCGGCATCATAAATTCAATCTAGTATCAGTGCTCCCCCTCTTTTACTCTCACTCTCTTTTATCTTTTTTGTCACCATCAAACTTGGCATATAGGTACTCTGGATTTTCTCATGGAAACGATTGCAAGCGGAGCCACCGTATGGTTTCACCAACATTTCACCTTTTGACACAGAACAGGTCACACTGAAACGGATGTGAACAGAGTACGACGTCACAAATACTTTCTGATTCCAGTCCCATTTCCTGTGCTACTGTGTCTACCCATGCATTCCTAGTACCATCATGAACTCACACAAATAAACCGAACGAAACATTGCGGGTTTTCACTGGGCTTGAGCTTCAATCTGCCTGACCACTAGTGAGTGGCACACGGACAATTAATTGTTGTGGCGCTCCGATCTGCCGGCCCATCATATGGTGGCTCAGGCTATCAGTTGATAACGGTCTCCATACTTGTGCTGCGTTGTCATGATCAAGGTCTGTTTGGGACACTGTCAGCCAATGTTTGAATCTCAGGCCGTGACAAAAAGGACTTGATCAGGAAAGCGCTGCGCGACGAGGTGTCTGCTCGAATCGTCCTCGTAGTAGTCGGATTGCATATATCGTACATTAATACAACGGTTCTCCATCGCTATTATTCGTGAGCGTACACCTATTTTCAAGATGCACCAAATCGAGAAAGGCACCCATGGTGTTTTCTAATAATAATAAAAAAGGGGGTTCAGTCAAACGGATGCAGGCGACGCTCGAGTTCCCTGTAGCTCCGTATCGCTGACACGGCCAACGCCGTCGTCAAGCCCGTGTTCCCGATCAACATGCCCGTTGCACCATACTTGTATATCCATCCCAGCGGCCACGAACCATCCGCTTCTTGCATCTTCCCGAGTCGCTCGTAGTCTCGGCTGTCACACAGATCGACTGCGGCAGCGGCGTGAATGCGCATGGCGAGTGCGAGCGCGTCCCCTTCGGAGCCAAAATGCTCTGCGACACGCTTGGCGAAGAGATGGCCGAGTCGTTGACGAGCGTAGAGAGACACCGAAAGGAGGCGAGAGAGGAAGTACAGGAAGGTGTCGGGACCGTAGTAGTAGTACGTTCCGTTCGTATACGCCCGGTTCTTCAGGACCTCATAAACCCAGTCAAAGGTCTCCCGCAGCTCGCCGCCGCGACCATTGGAGTAGAAAAAGGTGAGTACGTTAACACAAACAATAGGATCTGGTGTGTCCCTGCAATGTGAGTAGATGTACGGTGCATAGTATACTCGAACGCGTACCAATCCGGGGACGCGTGACGTCGAAGTACGTCTGGATAATGCTATCTTGGTTTTTGAGCGTCAGAATCTCATCCATGATGTCGTTCTTCACTTCTGGTGAGATGTGATCTGATACCGTACATGCGATGGACGTTGTATCGAGGTCATAGGGAAAAGAGGCTGTAGTGAACACGCCCCCCACTAGCCCAAACAGTTAGCTATAGTTTATTGCAAAGAACTGACAAGGACATACATTTGAAGAAATTGCTGAGACGTGGATATTCAACGTAGTCAACAAGGCTCGGATCGCCCGTGGCCTCGAGGATGAGCAATTGTCCAAAATTTTCTTCCAGAATGACACCCGAGTCCGTGACGGACTTCATCTGCTTGGTGTGGTCACGTAGGTATTGCAGACCATCAGCTACCGGGTTCCGCACAAGCGTCCTCAGCTCGCGGGCAACTTCGTCAAACGACGTAAAGACGATGCCCTTGAGCCCAAGGGACCGTGCAGATACGACATTCTCCAACTTGTCGTCCACAAAGGCAGTGCGACGAGGATCGATCCCAGTAGACTCGAGAACGTGGCGGAAGTAGCCAAGGTTCGGCTTCCGCTCGCGTGCTGCGGCAGATGTGAAGACACGGTCAAAGAGCGCCCAGTCTTCAGGGCGACCTTTGTGGCGGAGAACCTCCCAGTCTGGTGCGGAGATATTGGACATGGCGAATAGCCGGATATCGCTGGCACTGTTCTGTTTGAGTTCGTGCAGGAGGGTGACCATAGCAGGGTCACTCTGAAGAGAGTCTCTAGCCACACGGAACGCAGCACCCACTTCGGACGCATCCAGAGAGAATTGTGCGGCAACGAGACGATAAGTTTCTTCCTCGCTGAAATTGCCCTTTTCATACTCAAACCAGGTAGCGGAGCGTAAAATCTTGTGTAGAGCTTCGGGAGAGATGGAAGTGCCTGTGTTGGCTGACCAAGTGAATAAGACATCACCGAGGTCGAATATCACGTTGTCAATCAGGCGATCATCCGCAGTAACCGGGAGGAATTTTGCTTCCAAGGGAGGGGGACTGCTGAGAGGGGACACGGAGGTGGATGATAAAGCGGAAAAGATGGGGGACGCTTCCACGGACTCTGAGGGAGAACATTCCGCTGAGGAAGCCATAGCCCTATGGATCGTTTAATGTAGGGGGTACTGATGCTATGAGATGGGGGTTCTCCGCTTATATACGAAGGAAGATAATTGTGTACTCCGTGATGTGGCATGCCATTGGCTTCTGATCTGGACATGCAGCAATTGGTTCTTACCACGAGTGGTTACTGCGTGCGTCATGTAGCACTGGCGGGCGTTGGGACCTTTTGGGACCTTATTCCGATGAGATAGTCGCATGGGGTAAGACACCCCATTCTGGCGAATGATTACGCTGACAACACGGAACAACACGCATACGTGAGACAGTCGATCATAATCTCATTATGCGCCACTCACCGTACAACCCATATGTCCGATACCTTGCATACGTTAATCACATATTTATTCTCATTCTCTAGCTTGTATGGGTCAATTCGAGAAAGTATTCAATTTTTGAGATGTGACTATCTCCACGCAAATTCCTGACCGGTTCCGTTTCAGATAATTTTTTGAGCCGCACGCATTGGCGTCGAGTAGCGAACCTGTCGCACCGGTAGTGTCTTTGCTTTTTTTACCCACCCGGGTTGCAGTAAGAAACTCTCCTACCCGGCCTCTCGAAGACATGGGTAGCGCACGAGATTTCCTACGCAAGCATAGCATTCACCGACAAATGGATTTGGGGTGACTCGGGTATACATGAGCAGGACCCATTGTCAAGCTCCTAGTGTTCAAATGGAGTTTCTGCGGCTAGTGGAAACCGTAAACG
Organism: Hemileccinum impolitum; assembly: GCA_003316335.1. Lineage (NCBI taxonomy): Eukaryota > Fungi > Basidiomycota > Agaricomycetes > Boletales > Boletaceae > Hemileccinum > Hemileccinum impolitum. Next base: position 281,372 of record QFEQ01000089.1, on the reverse strand, counting down.
CGCGTAGACTCGGAAAGATGGAGTGTCACCACAAGAACGTATTTAATAGCGACCCGGGCAAATTTAAAGCCTGAATGTTGAAACTCTCAAAGAATTCAAGGGCTCTGTAGCCTGAAAAATACTACCTGCCTGTGAGTCGATGAGAAGTACAGGTCGCCCGCAAAAGGGTGCTTGCGTTTTCCCCTATCAATTCAGGATGTCCCTCTCAGATATCCGATTCAAGTCTATCATTCAGGAGGTGTCAGAGTGCACTGATCGTGTGCTCCAAGTGAATTGTGACACTACCTTCTCTTCTCTTCTCTTCTATGTTTTATGGCGAAGACCGGAGTTGACTCCCAAGTTTGAGGTCGATACCGAACTGCGGCCGTCGTCCGACGAGCACGGGAGGGCTGTAGATGATGCCACCCATGCGGCGTTACGAAAGCGACTCACCTAGAGGTGAAAGGGGAAAGCTGAGACGTATCAGAACGTAAACACCGCGACCTCCAAGAGATTGTCTGATCGCCGCCACAACTTGAACTACACAAAACGATGTAATGTGTGGATGGCCTGCATAGACTACGATGCGTTTTAGACCAATCTTTCGGGGCTGTAGAAAGCATAGCAAGTAGCTCACGGTTGAATAGGCTCGGACCACCACGCGGCTGGGAGGCCTAGGCGTCGCAAGATCGATCATTGCTGCAAGTACGGTTTAGCCATACTAGACAGTCAAGATACGAAGAGAATGTACAAAGGGCTCGCGACTGAGGCCGATTACGATGCAAATAGGCACATACAAAATTCACAATGGACATGATCCGGCGTATTGCCACTTGAATCATTGGTTTTCCCCCCTTAGAATCTTAAACATCAAAAGACACTTTAGCCAAGTGAATGATCGGCAACAGTCTTGAAACACGCACGCAACAGAATCTGAACAAGGAAGATAGTACCGGGCCGTGGCCCACTTGGGCTGCTTATGTCCCCAGATCTCCGAGTTGAATTGATGCGCGCCGTCTCTGTACGTTTCGGCACCAAATCTCTCACCCCAAATCAGTCTTCCACTGATTGGGAACGAAATCGGGGGTCCGTGTCTAGGTGGGAGAAACAGATCAGCAATAACTTTGTGCATTCAAGTCGGTCCGCGCGACAAGCCAATGATCGCAGCCAGCTGTAGGGGGCGTTTCCGAGACGAAAGTCCCTGAGAATAATGGCCCATTCTTGTCAGGTCCATGCTCGATGCATTGATGCACTGGCTCGAGTCTTGTCCAGGACTCTGGTGAGCAAGAACCACATATGGAATCCAAAATCCAAGGTAGTGGTAGCAATTTAATAAAGTACCCGTGCCATGAGTCAGTTCAACACGTTGCAGCTGGACTGGGACCTCTAGTTTCTTCTTTGCATATTATAACGTCTTAAATACAGAGTGTTGTGAGATACCAGTGATTTGATGATGAAATGGATGACTAGTATGTATGAAAGGCAAACATGCCCATATATCCCATTGATGATATCCAACATGTTATCCTATGACGACTCGTACGAACCATAGTCCCACCAAGGTAATGAACTTAGCTGGTTCCGTTCCCGGTCCGGTTCTCAAGCATCCTATCAATCTCGAGCCGAATCTCTTGCAGGTTTGCCTTGAGCGTCTTGGCATCTTCAAACTTTCGATGTGCCATCGCTTCGCCAACAAATGACTCGAGAAGGGCTTCTTGTTCGAGGAGTGGTTGGAGTGCATGGGCGAGCTCTGAATCTGGATCCACGAGCGGGGACGTGACATCGGAAGACAAAACCTGTTTCTTTGCCTTGGGAAGCGACTGGATAGGTCGCGTCAGCATCGAACCAGTCCAGCAGGAGAAAACACTTGCCTGGAGGGGAAACATGTTCTTGTGCAGGAACAAGTCCGCCCGCGTACGGATCGCGAGCTGGACGCGATCTTGGGAGCTCCCTGGTGTGCATGGAAGCTTGCGGATACGTTTGGAGATGGCGTCGTATGAGGCAAAATCGTCAAGGATATGCTTGCGGGCAGCGGCGGCCTCTTTATTAGGAGGGGAATCCGAGCTGAGGGTGGAGTCTAAGTGCGAGGAATGAGATGTGGGTACGGGCTTACTTGAGTGTTAGCAGCAACTCCTGGAATTGTGGAAGTGCTTCTTCAATCTCTTTCTCAAGACCAATAAACGCCTATTAGAGTGTTTGGTAAGAGGTCATAGAAAGGACGTTTGGGACACTACCTCGTACAATCGAACCAACGGTGGTATGCGGCATACCTCTTGATAAAATTGCTCTCGACTGCGATCGAGGGGGTCAACATGCGTCTCTGCGACGGGTAAGGTGGATGACTGACGAGAGGATATGCTTGCAGCTCCTACACACCCTTATACCCTTTAAAAACTTTTCGTCGTCGGCCAATATCTCGTCCTTTTGTTTCTCCTTTCCATTGCCCGTTGTCGCGGTCACTCCACTCGTCCTTTTCCTGACGCCATAATCAACTCCCTCACCGACCTCTTCTATTTGACGCGTCTTTGAATCTACGATGAATAATATAGAGCATGACTCAGGGCGTTGTGGGCGTTTGATGGGGAGGGAACAGATGATTTTCCCGCAAAGACGACAATGGTGTTTCCGATTGGTCAGCGGGTGAAAAGAAGCGCTGATGTGGAGTGAGGTTTGTTAGGGTTGATGGGAGTTGACTTACGTGCACAAAGGACATTTAGACACGGCAGCATCTTCTTGCCACGGTGCGATGCGCTGCTCAGCGGCTAGATAACCGAGACGGATGAGGGACGGAAGAGAGAGGGGGTGAGAGCATACCTCGGATGTCGCTTTTGGGGCTCTGGAAGGCCTGTGAATGTACGACACTTCTCCAAATGTCACTTGGGTCGATGTTCCTCAAGTTTGGAAAGTCTAGATCGAAAAAGGAGGATTTCCTGCGGTCGAGTGATTTTTGTGGGTCGTTTGAATTGTTGGTTTGTGTGGGGAAATGGAGATGGATGAGTTTTTCGAGACGTCTTTCGAGTTTTGTGCGTTCTACGCGGGTAGCATCGTGTTTAGCTTTGCGGGCGAGTGAGAATTCGTCTGTACGGGGGCGATATATGCCTCTGGGCTGGAATCCGGGTCTGTATGGTGCGGAAGAGCGGGGGAGGGGCGAGGTGGAGACGGGTGGGGATGTTACGGGTGAAGGGGAGAGGCTGGATGAAACGGAGGTGGTTGGAGGGAGCAGGAGGGATGGCTGGATGGGAGCGGCGAGAGAGGAGTTGGGCGTGTGGGAAGGGCTCTGATAGGCATCGCTGTTGATGGATGGAACACGACTGTGGAGGGAGGGAGAGCGGGGAGGTGAAGGCGAGCGGTCGAGCTGGCGGGTTACGGTGGATGAGGAGGAGGAGGAGGAGGGATCGGAGGGGCGGAGGAGGGAAGCTCGTGGGGGGTGCAAGCGCCGGAAAGTGGACGACTTCTTTGGGGTGGTGGAGACGGGCGGGAGTGGTGCGGAGGAGGAAGACGGGGACGCGGGGTCGGGCCGGTGGTGGAAGCCGTTGGGGACGATGTCAAGGACGCGTTTCTCGGCGTCCCAGTCTGCGGCGAGCGGGCGGTGTGACTCGGAAGTGGGCAACACGGATGCAGTGCGAGAGTGACGCTTTGGCTAGCGAAAAGTGTGAGCAGAACGACGACGACGACGACGAGCAAGGGGAGATATTACCTTGTAAGCCTGGTAGGGAATGTGCTGGTTCTGCATCAACGAGCAGACTAGTGATCACGTCACGTGTTGTACCAGGCCACCACCATGTATCGGTCGATAGCGCCCGTCGCGACGCACGCCCAGCCGGTCACTGCACTCGCATTCGACCCCGTCTCAGACTCGCTCTGGACCGGCGACCACGCCGGCACCGTACTCGCTCTTCACTCCGTCTATGCCGTCCGCGGCGTCTCCTTCCCCGTCGGCGGAACTCTCCCCGTCAAGCAGCTCACCGTCGCCGACAATCACGTCCGCGCACTCGGTCTCACCGGCCATGGCCTCGGCGCATGGGCCAAGGGCGGCATGAACAAGTGGTACTTTCGGTGCGTCCCCGTCCTCCGCACCCGCACCCGCCCCGCTTGACCCGGTCCAGTGCCCCGCCCGCCACCGTGTCCGCGATGTCCCCCTCCGCCCCCTCAAACTTCCTCGCCGTCTCCACCTCCGCCCCAGACGTCCTCCTCCTCAACGTCGTCGCCGGCGCCCTCCTCCGCCAGGCATCCGTCCCCTCCCACGTCACCCACCTCCACTTTGCCCACTCCACACTCCTCTGCGCATCCGCCGATGGCTACGTCCGCGCCCACGATCCCCGCACCGCGATGCGCAGAGAGAACGGCGACAGCGCCGTCCTCGCACATGCCAGCGGCGTCCAGGATCTCCAAGCAACCGGCAACTTCTTCTTCACCATCGGCTGGAGCTCAAGGTCCGTTCACCTTTCTCTCCAAGCCATCCCACTCACTTTTTCCCAGACGCGGTCACGATTTCCCCGATCCTCTCGTAAAGGTCTACGATCAACGCAACATGAGACCCCTTCCTCCGATCCCCTTCTCCGACGGCCCTGCATTCATCAACTTGCTTCCAATGCACACCTCCAGCCTCGTCATCACCTCACCTCAAGGTCTCGTCAACGTCGTCGACGTCTCAAACACCAACACCTCTGGATTCTATCACGTACGTCTCCCCTCCTCCCCCTCCCCGCTCTCCTCCAACCCTCCTTCAAGCTTGACACGACTTCATCCATCACATCCACCGCCGTTTCATCCAACGGCGCCTACCTCGCCTTTGGCGACACCCTCGGTACAATTCATCTCCTCACAGCAGACGAGTCCTTAGAGCCCTTCTTCAACGGCTTTCAAGGCCAGCCACCCGAATGGGCAGACGTCCCTGAACCTCTCCCTAACATAATCTGGTCTGATTCCACGTATGTCCCTAACCCCTTGTTTCATTTCGTTTCATCACTTCATCATCATCTCCCAGCCCCCTCAACTCGATCGGCATGCCATACTATACCTCTCCCCTTCTCTCCTCTTGGTCAACCCAATTCCTCTCTTCCACCATCCCTCCCTACCCACCCCCAGCCAAAATACCGCCACAGATCCTATCAACAATGAAGATCAACGACAACGTTGCTTATGCCGCACTCCCAAAGGAGCTCAGAGGTCGCAGAAATCGCGTCGTCGTGTCCACAGCAAAAGATCAGGCCAGATTCAGAAGCGGAAAAGGAAAATGGGACGACGACGTCAGTCTCTCCAACGTACCACATCACAAACGCATCTGATGCACTGTACAGGTCGAGCTCGAGCATCTCTCTCTCGACGACACTATCGACCAAGTACCCCGCATATATCGCAAAGTCGAGATCGAGTACTCCAAATTCGGCGTAGAAGACTTTGACTTTGGGTACATGCTTTACAGATACCTCTCTTCTGTCTAACCCCCATCTCCAGCTTCTATAACAAGACCATATTCAGCGGTCTTGAAACTCACATCCGAAATTCGTACACGAATCCCGTCTTGCAAGTGATGCATTATACCTTTCCCATCAGAAAACTGGCCAAGTCCCATATCACGACAAACTGTCCCAGAGAGCACTGTTTATTGTGCGAGCTCGGTTTCGTCGTACGTATGCTCGAAGATGCACATGGGACCAACTGTCAATCAAGCAACTTTTGCAAGACGGTCGGCGTTCTCGCTCAAGGTAACATTCCTCCTCACTCTCCCTTACATTTATTCAACAACACAAGCCCAAAACCAACTCGAGCTCATCGATTACGGTCGTGAACCAACCGAGGTCGATTACGCCCACATGATCCAGTCATTCCATCGTTTCCTCGTCGACCATCTCAGCTCAGAAGGCAACTCTTTCCCTCATAACCCTCTCATATTTCGGCACTCTCCTTCGCACTCCCCCTCCATTGCCCATCAGGCTGATATTCACTCGAATACTCACGCATCTCTTTCTCCCGCAGCAGCACCTGTAACGCAACTGCTGGGTATTGATGCAAAGAATATCATCGTGTGTATGAATTGCAAGGCTGTCAGGGAGAAGGAGAACATGACACATGTCGTCGACATGATTTATCCCAGAAAGGTGTGCCTTTCTCCTCTTGCGCACTTCTTGTTTCATCTTCATCAATATCTAGCCACTTCCCAATGAACTGCCTCCTCCGGTCGCCTTTTTTGATATTCTCCGCGCGTCCCTCATTCGACAAATGACCCACAAAGCGACTTGTCAGACATGCAAACAATTCTCTACGTTTTCATCTCGCCGCTCGATCCCGAGCGCAGATCTTCCTCCCATCTTAGCGGTCAATGCGAGCGTCTACAACGACGATAATCTAAGATATTGGATTGATACAAGGACCGGGAGGTTCCTCACTCCAACGGTGGAAGTGAGAGGGGAGGTAGAAGGGGTTGACGATGCTGAAAGTGTGACTTATGAGCTTCGGGTGCGTACATGCGAGTATATCGTGTTGATCGTCTGCGATTGACCTTTTTTGTCCCTAGGCTGTCGTATGTCAGATCATGACAAAAGCAAAACACTCGCACTTGGTTGCGATTGTGAAGGGCAAGTCATACTAGTTTCTTCCACCTCTTTCTTCTGAAGTCTGATGCGGTTTCAGTGCCCGAAGCGGAAAACCAGCCTCATCTCAAGGGTCCTTGGTTTTTGTTCAACGACTTTGTAGTTCGCAATATTTCCGAGGATGAGGCGCTGAGTTTCCCGAGCACTTGGAAAGTATGTACCCTTGGCATATTCAATTTCGTGCTTCTTGACACGGGAAGCTAGGTTCCCGCCGTGTTGTATCTCGAACGAGAAGATGTACGCTCGCAACTCGACTTCGGTGGTCTCCCCGATGAACTCGACCCTTCGATATTGAGTCGCGATACATCCATATCGGTGTGAGTGATGACGCCTCGTCGCTTTGGTGACCTATTTAGTAGATATATGGCACAGAAACCGAGACAAGCGTTTGATCAAACACGAGTGTTTGCGCTTCGAGGAATTGCCCAAACCCGGGACGTTGGTCGCGATCGATGCTGAATTCGTGTCAATGCAGCAGGTGGGTTCGCTTTTGACCCGACTTGTTCTTCTCCTGAGACGTGTTTTATTCCACAGGAAGAAACAGAGTTCAGGTCTGACGGTACGAACCGTGTCATTCGCCCTGCTCGCCTCAGCCTTGCACGTGTCTCGGTCCTGCGAGGGGATGGACCGAAAGAAGGCGTTCCGTTCATTGACGACCACATCCATACGAGCGAAGTCATTGTCGATTATCTCACGGAGTTTTCGGGCATCAAATGTAGGTTCCTTCTTGCTCTCCTCCGCGTTGTTAATCTCAGCCACACGTAGTCGGAGACTTGGATCCGCACTTGTCAAGGCACACATTGACACCACTCAAGCTGGTATACAAGAAGTTGCGGTTACTTGTTGATCGAGGATGCATATTTATCGGCCATGGGCTCTCCAAGGATTTTCGGATCATCAGTCAGTGCCCTGCTTCCATCTAGCGTTTTGAAGCTCACCATAGTGTGCGACAGATATTTTTGTCCCGCCCGAACAAGTAATCGATACGGTCGACCTCTACTTCCTTCGTAACCGCCAGCGCCGTCTCTCACTCCGTTTTCTCTCTTGGTACGTCCTCGGAGAGAATATCCAGACAGAGACACACGATTCGATCGAGGATGCACGTTCTGCACTGAGATTATACAAGGCATACCATGAATTTGAGGAACGAGGTACCTTTGATGAAAAGCTGGAAGAACTCTATCGGGCTGGGAAGCAACACGTGCGTGATGTCGCTCATCCAACTACTCGGTATCTACACTGATCGACTTCCGGGACAGAACTGGAAACCACCGCCGACGGCGTCAGCGACGCCCCCTGCTTCGACGGCTTCTTCTGGCCACGCCCTCGCCCAATCTAGCTCGCTCTCACTACCTTCGTCGCCCTCGTCGCCGATGAGAGGCACGTCGGGGCAGACGCCGATACAGATGCAAGCGCCCAGCGTGACACAGTTCAACATGCTCGCCGCAGCGGCTGCGGCAAGAAACTTTGGGCACCAGGTGCAGTTTCAGCCGATGCGGTTTGATGTCGGTACGTTGAACGCGGCGGCTGCAGCGGGGCACTTTACGTCGCCGGACATGAATTCGTTTGGCAGCTCAAGCCAGGGTTCGGATGCTGGTGCTAGTCCCGGGGGTGGATGGAATAGACGATGATGCTCGCAAAATCTCATCGAGAAATAAAATGGAAAGATGATGGTCCATCTAACGACACGAATCACGGGGAGAGGTTATATTTTCAACGTCTTTCTTGCTTTCACTTGTCGGTTGTAGCAGCAGGACGCTCTTTTACTATGTGCATGGAAGTTGAAAGATCGACGGTGTATACACTATGATGATACTGGAGTCATCCAGATGTTGACGAGCCTGCGACACGTGTCGTCCCGAGTACCGTCCAGTCGATTGCCTCGCTGTCATTTTCTCGTAACCAGTCGTTTGCTCTTTTGAAGTGCCCGTTTCCGAGGAAGCCGCGATAGGCAGATAGAGGGGACGGGTGGGCAGATCTGACGATGCGCCGTGTCAGCGAGAATAAAAAACGCGGGATAAGTCATACCTCAACACCAAATGCCTCCTCTGTTCGGCCAAAAGAAGTACCTCAGTATTCTCAAACGCCGTCGTACAAGACCAAGACCATAACCGGAAAAAAGGGAAGGGCTGACGTACCTCGTCGATACACAGCCTCTCGCAGGTCTTTTGCGCCGGTAACCCCCAGGCGAAGAAGACGAGCCCGCGTGGTGTACGATCTGCGTGGGCGAGGACGGCGTTGAGAACGGCGTCTGTGAAGGATTCCCACCCTCTTTTGGCGTGCGAGTTGGCTTTGTGGGCGCGGACGGTGAGGGAGGCGTTGAGCCAAAGAACGCCGGCTTTGGCGAGGGGAGTAAGGTCTCTGAAATGAGTCGCATGTCGAGGAAGAAAAATCAGCGACAAGGCAACGGAGACGACGCACCCTGTTTGGGGAGGAGTAAAGTCGGGAATGTCGTTTGCGAGCTGTTTATAAATGTTCTTGAGCGATCCGGGGAGTTTTGTCGGTGGCAAGACAGAGAAGGAGAGTCCGTGTGCTTGGCCGACGCCGTGGTATGGATCCTGACGTGTGTGAGTTTCAGAACCGACTTGTGTGAGAGACGAGGGGACGGGGGCTTGCCTGTCCTACGACGACGGCCTTGACGGCGTCGAGCGGCGTCAATCGTGACCAGGAATAAATGTCACTAGCTACATGACTAGCATGAGTACTACGTGTGCATGTCAGACTCGGGATGATTGTACTCGCCCGGAGGGTATATTTGATACGACTCGCTCTCCAGAATCAAGAAATCCTTGAGCTGGCGTACCGAACTCGGTCGACACGACGCACAGGGAGGATGCCGTTCGAGACGCACCTTGCGAAAATAGGGCTTGGCAAACTCGGCTTCGAGCGCTGTCCTCCACGACGAGCCCATCGTGTCCCGTTCAAGATTCTCGATCACGTCGCTCAGGTCTTCAGTGGCATCGCCAGCGTCGGTGGTCGTCGCTGCGATCGTTGATCTGGGGATGGGGGTTCAGTGCTACAGTGCGGTCTGGGAGAACTGTATGGCTGACTTGAGCTCGACTTTGCGCTTCTTTGACCCGGTGCTGGCAATGGAACGGACTGCGACGCGTTTCTGAGAGATGATGGATGTCATTCTAGCTGGTTTCATGATTGTTGACAAGCGCGTGCTAGTGTGAATGGTTACTACTACCGTCTGCTCGACTTGGCCATCTTCCTACTGAGAACCCGTCTTTCTTTCTGGAATCGAGTCCGTTTTACTTGACGAACATCGTCCTCCCCATCCACCATATTATCCCGTGCCCTCGTCCTAGACCGAGACAACGCATCTGCCTTCCTGCCCCTTTGTCGGAGTTCTTCGTACCCATCCCCTATGGCACCGACGCGCGCCCTTCCCACCGAACACAATACATCCTCAAATTCATCTTCCAGACCGCGACCACGGCGTCGCCCATGACTGGAACCCGTCCCACCCAGCGCAAGGTCCGCTTCATCCCGCATCCGTCTCCGTGCGTCCTTCTTTTTCATCATCAACCGCGTAAAGTTGTCCTCTTCAAACTCGGTCATCTGTTGAATCTCGCGTGCACGATCCGAGGCCAGCGCAGGCATCGCGCCTAGGCCAGAAGAAGACTCGATGTGTGGTCGCGACGGATCTTGGTGAAGGAGCGAGGAGAGCGTTTTGGGAACAGGTTGGCGTTTGGAGCGTTTATCGCTCGCGTTTTCAGTGTAGGGCATTGGTGCCAGTTTGGGGGGTTTGTAAATGCCATCTCGGTAGTCTCCCTTTTCGTTGTCGTCCTCTTCCGACGCGGCATCAGAGGCCTGGTCATTGTTGACCAGGTTTTGAGGGTTGGGTCGGAAAGCCAGGGGATCTTGTGCGAATGAAAATGTTGTCAGTGCGCATCGAATGAAAGTCAATAGGTACGACTTACCGTCGGCGACGTTTTTTGAGGCATTGTCAGCGATGCGAACGAGTTTGTCGATCTGGTACTTGATCCTGCTTTCGAGGACTTTGACTTTTTCAAGCACGACACGGCCTTGGATCATGGAATCCGCTAGGTCGCCCAATCCTGCACCACGAGCACCGCGTTCGGCGGCGCTGAAGGGCAGGGATGCTGGAGTTCGGTCTTCTAGTGTGTCACCCGCAGCACGGCGTGCGAGGAGAACGAGCGACTGGAGATAAAACAGCATGAGGTGGTGTTTCAGAGATAGCAACGATATGCCATCTCTGGTGTCCAAGTCGTCCGTGGAGGACTGCCTGTGGCGGTCTATGAGATGTCTGCGTGGGGTGGTGTTTGGTTACTTACTTTTCTTTGAGAGAATGGAAGAGTTCTCTGGTGGAGGCCATGCTCGCACTCATTTCATCCAGAAGAGCGGCGACGTTTTGTGGATCAGCCATACGCTATTCTTCGAGTCAGCGACGCGCTTTTACAATTTTCGAGTGCAAACAAAAAGATCAGTCAACGGTTTTCTAGGCCGCCGCTCTGCACTGAGAGCGTAGTGCATGGCATCAAGGATATCAGAGCCCAGTGCGTTTCATCTTGCGATGGAGTGTAATGCGAGTTGTAGTACTCACCTCAAGTTCAAATTGAAAGGCGTGTGGGACGTTTCCAAATATTCTTACTATGGCGATGCATATCCGCCGCGTTCAAGTTGTCCGCTCAGGCTCGTCCTATCCGCGCACGCGCACCCTCCTGGGCGCAGGCTCTGTCGCTTGCGGCCCTTTTTCAGTGCTATCATGAGCAAACCGCTCCCTGCGCCTCCCAGGCGGTTTGATCTCGTCGAAAGTTTCGACGCGCTCGCTCTGGCGGGCAAAAAACCAATCATTGACAAGAAACTCCCTGACCCGCCCAGACTCATCAATCAACCAGCGAACACCTTTGTTGGTGGTTTCAATCCGGAGTCGAGTGTTGCGCTCGTCAGCCGCCCTCGTCCGCCACCTGGAAATGCTGCCAGAGCTGCCCCGCCACCAGAGGCGAGAGCGGCTTCGAAACCGATAGTCATGCCGATGCCGGTACCGCAGACTGGCAAGCAATCCTTGACGATGCAGTACGCCCTCAAGTCCCTGAGACTGGATACTCCAATGAAGCCCGCCCTTGCCCCGCCCTTTGTTACCGTTCCTCCGCGACCACATTCAGATTCTATCATGTCACCAAAAGCGGGATCAAGACCGCCCCTCTCTGCTGTGACCGGCGCTCACCCAACGATCAATGTAAACCCAAGCAGACCGCGTGCTGTTTCAGTCCCTCTTTCTCCCGCAACGTCCTCTCTAGGAAAAAACACGGCACAATGCAGCGGTATGACCAAGGCCGGAAAACAGTGTTCTAGACAAGTCAAGCTTCCGCCAACGCATTCCCATCTAGATCCTACCCCCGTTTTGTATTGTCATCAACATAAGGAAGTAATGATCTCCGCCCAAACTGGCTTCTATGTTCGAAAAGTCGGAAATCCCGACAGATTCGTCGAATTCAGTCGTATGCGAACTTTGGAAGTCAAGTAGAGAGATGACCGTCTGATTACGATTCGCAGATTATATACCCAAATACCTGCAGATGGATACCCAATTGGCACTGAGAGTGGAAATAGAGAAGGCAACATCTCCCGCGGACGTTCCGGGGTATATTTACACCTTTGAAATACGAGGTAACGTTGCTACATGATCTCTTGCGCCACGAACCCGCGCACATTGATGATACTAAACTTTGTAGATCCCAAACGGCCCGACGTGATACAGCTCAAAGTCGGTCGTGCCGTTAACCTCGCCAAGAGACTCGATCAATGGGACAAGCAATGTGGTTCCAAAGTACAGATTCCGCGCGGGTGGTGGCCAGGCACGGTCGAAGACGATGACGGGACAGCCGGGAGCTTACTCAAAGGCAACATTAAAGCAGGGGATCCTGGCCCTTTCTGTCATCGCGTCGAGCGACTCGTCCACATCGAACTGACAGATTTGTCCTTGCATGCCCCCTATCTCGATCCTCACTGGCCGAATAGCACTGGCGATCGATCGTCGGGGGTGGGTGCCACGAGTGCTCCCAAGAAGACCACCGTCAAGGACACGACATGCCTTGATTGTGAGTGTACCGCGGTGTGTTATTTCACGACTGACATCACCTCCGCTTAGGCGGGGTGGTCCACAGGGAGATTTTTTCTTTTCCGCGTCCCGAAAAGGGGCGCTACAAGGGAAAGGAATGGGATTTGATTGTCAAACCTGTCATCGAGAAGTGGGGGAGGTTTGTCAAGGAATATTATGCTTGACGTACCTGCTGAACAGTCTCGTGCATGAAAGTGGCTGCCCATGATTATTTTCTAGACGGCATCACGACTCTGATCTCGGTGATCATGAATATCACGAATACAACAATGTACGTGGATGGCGAGGACAATGTAGAATAAAACTGTAACATGGACACATGGCGACGTTGACTGATATCAAAAGTCATCATCATCATCAATGTCCCGCCTCCGTTGATACTGACGGACGAGGGACTTCCTATGAGCAGCGTGTATGGTCGCCAAGGTACCAAATACATACCTTTATCGTCGTCTTTTTTGTGCTCGTCTTGTTTTGCGCCTCCTCCATCTATACGCACGCCATGAGCGGGAGCGGGAAGAGATGGAGGGATCACTCACCTGCTCCAAGAGCCCGATGAGCTGTTCCTCGCTCATTTTGTCGCGCAGCTGACCAGACTGAGCCATCCGCACGATGATACCTTCGATCTGCCGCGATCGCTCGGGACTCACGAGCGCGATACGAGAAACTGGGGGGTGAATCCATCCAGAGCGTCCGATTTATTGGTGGAGGAGTATGTACTTACGCCTCTCTCGCGCAGCGGTGTCCAGCACGGTAGCCATCATGTCTCTACGCATGGACTCCTCCGCCTCTCTTCGGGCTTGTTCTTCTGCGTTCGGTTGGCCTGCCTGGGGCTGCAGGCCTTGAGGGAGCTGCGGAACACTGGCCATTGTTTCGGATCAGTGAGCGAGCTGTGCGAGTGTTGATTACGATGTTGGCTCGTCCAAGCAGTACGTACTCTATCTATAGCCGTAGTCTAGTAGATGCTTACACTAATCTATCATCAAGACCATTGACAGCGGAGTGGTAAACGGAACGGATCCTCGCGTCTAAGGTTCGCTCTCCCAACCTTGCTCTCTTCGAACCCGACCACCATTCCAACGTGACGGACGGCTGGAACCAAAGCCAGACAGTCTGTAGGACGATTGCCCATCGCTATCCTCGCGAGGCGAGTGTCGATACTTTCTGAATCCGTCATCAGATACGTCGTCCTTCCTCTGCCACGATGATCTGTGAGTATCTTGCCGCGGTGAGCGTCGTGCTTGTCCGAATGCGTGATCGAATCGGCTGTCTTCCCCCTGCCATGATGATCTGCGCGATGGGCTTTGGGATTGGGAAGGACGCTGGTGCCCATCCCGACTAAACTCATAACTGCCCGTATTCACCCCATGCAGGCCATGTATTCCGAGATTACGTGCGGTGCGCGGACTGAGCGGCGGCGTGGACTCATCCGCCCATCCGAGTACATCCCGAGCGTACTTGTTGGCTTCATCAACAAATTTCTGCCTCGATCTAAACATCTGTCGGGTATACTGTGCATTGAAACCGAGCCATGCGCTGTATGCTTGAATTTGCAGGGTTCTGTCAAGTTCTGGGCGGGGTAACGAAGGAAGTTGTAATTCCGGGTGGGGCTTTATTGGAAGTGATCGCATCTCCGGCGTCCCAAGGAAACTAGACTCGTGAGGTGTGAGGATAATCACGCCTTTTCCAGATCGGCCGGCACGCGCTGTACGGCCAAGGCGGTGGATATATTGCTCGCTAGAGGAAGGAAGGCCGACTTGCACGACAAGTGTCACTCTATCATCAACATCATCATTCAGTAGGGAGTATTCATCGCGTGTAAAAGGTAACTGACCCGGGGAAGTCCATGCCTCGCGCAGTGACATCAGATGTCACTAATATTCCGCTCTTTGCTCTTTTGAAATCTCGCGCAACAGCTAAGCGTCTATTTTGGGTCATCCTGCTGTGTATTTCAAAGACAGGAGGTAACGTTCCATGTCCCGCATCCTCAAGAAGGTTGGCAGTACAAGAGGTACCCCAGGCAGTTGTGCAAAAGACCATTGATTTTGAGTTATTTCCATGTTCAGCAACATCATCCCGTAGGACAGCAAGAGTAGCTTTCACGGTGTCACTAATGGGTACAGTGACGCATGTCTGAGGAACTTGATATAGAAAGATCAGACAGAATCGCGAGTTAACAGTGCAGCACAGTACCATGTTCATGAGTGTTAACTTCGTCTTCTGCCAAAGTAGATACGAACTTATGGTCAGGGGTCAAGTAGAGCGTAGCTATCTGCGTTCCGAGACAAAGAATGTCAGTCTCGAATGGTATATACGAGGAGAAAAAAATGCTTGACCTCTTTGACGTCCCGGCTCAACGTTGCCGAGTAGAGCATACATTGTCTTGGATTTTGATCGCGGTCGGGGAGGTACTTGAATATCGAGTTCAGAGTATCCTTAAATCCCACGTCCAAGAGGCGATCGGCCTCGTCCAACACAATGGTCTGAATTGAATACAGCCTTTTAGCCAAATCAGTCGACCCCAAAAGGTCAAGAAGGCGGCCAGGTGTTGCAACGAGGATATCGCAACGCTGCTTAGCCAGCCTTTGCTTTTGCATACCGATACTTTAAAGGTCTTTGTGAGCAACATTTATACTGGCATGGATACAAAAGAGTACCTGGTACCACCGATGAGAGCTTCCACCCGGAAAGGGTGGTTTTTCACAAGAGTATCAGCTTCCTTTTGAATCTGAGACATGAGAGTAAAATTTTGTAGGTCGAATGCGGGGTCTGATACAGACCTGCATAGCTAGCTCTCGCGTCGGAGATAGTACAAGGATGGAAACAGTCCCCTTGCGAGGAACAGGTTTTTTGGCGAGTTGCTCGATGGCAGGCAAAAGAAATGCCATCGTTTTACCTATGATTAATGTTTGCACTAATAGTTAAACGGAGGGCGTGCCACGTACCTGTTCCAGTCTTTGCCTGAACGAGGAGATCTGCACCAGAAAGCCCGAGCTAATGTGGAATGGTAAGCACTGGCGAGAGCGTGTCAAAAATTGCATACTTCTAGTGTTGCCTCTGCAGGTACGGTTGTGGGTTATCACACGCGGTTTTGCTACACAAAGGCAAAACAAGCCTACCTTGGACATCACTCATGTACCTGGGACGCTGTTAGCACAGCGACAGTCACGGAGCAAAACCGATGGAAGAATTGATGCGTACTCGTGGGGGATTGCCGTCTTGGACCTGTCTGATATTGGCGCGTCGGCGAACATTGTCGACGAAAAGTGTGCTCGGTTGGTGCTTTGATCGCCTGAAGGCTCGCATGCGGACGCTACGGCGGTCAGCCTCGGCTTCAAGACCGTAGCGGCTGAGGGCGCGCACGCCAACGACGTCGCGCGGAATGCCCTGGCGCGTGCATGAAGCGCTACGGGCGATGAGCGCGGCCAGCGTACGAGCAGACGAGCGAACATGAAGGACAATTTTTTATTACCCAAAAAGATATTTAATAAGAATGGAGATTTTTTTCGCCACTAGGGACAAACAAGTGCAAATATAGGCAGGGCGTGGGAAAGAAGGGACGAGGTTGGGCCTCATTGCGAGTTCGCGTTCTTGAACTCGTTTCGCATCTTGTCATCATTCTCCTCCTTCTCATCGTCCGTCGCATTCACCACACCACTTATTGCATACCTCGCAATGTCGTCAACAAGACTACACGGTCATCCGTCTCTACCAGCGCCCGTCATACATGCAGGCTTCTCCGCACATCAGTCAAAGTCCCATGTCTTGGCTGGCGTACAGGACGCGTACTGGAGTGACGACGACGCAGTAAGTCATCCGCATACACTCACTCATATCGCAGGTATTCATCTCAGTCACTCCCGATCATCGTAGGATGATGCCGAATGTCCCCTTTGTCTCGAGGAGATGGATATTTCAGACCTCAATTTCAAGCCATGTGTCTGTGGTTACCAAGTGTGTACTATTGCGTAACCTTTATGAAACCAGTGTCACAACTTCTTCACTAGATCTGCCGCTTCTGTTGGCATCACATTAAGCAGAACCTCAACGGTCGCTGCCCCGCTTGTCGAAGGGAATATAGCGATGAAGCCGTCCAGTTCAAGGCTATCGCAAAGGAGGAGTACGTTTTTTTTACCCTCGATCTCATTTCCCTGATTTGCTCATCGTCAGTCAGTCACAAGCGCCTCACGCAACAAAAGAAGCAACGCGAACGTGAACGGAAAGAGCTCGAGGCGTTAGGGCGTCGCCACCTTGCTAACGTGCGCGTAGTCCAACGCAATGTTGTATATGTAGTCGGAATCGGTCCTCGATTCGCCAAAGAGGAGGTACGTAGATCTTTGATTTAGCTCAGCCACACTTAAACAAATTTATTTAGCTTATCCCTACACTGCGTTCGAATGACTACTTTGGTCAGTATGGCAAGATTTCCAAGATCCTGCTGGTCAAGCGTACCTCATCAGGTGGTGGTGCTCCTGTTCTTGGTCTTTACATCACCTACCACCGCCGTGAGGATGCGGCTCGGTGTATTTCGACCGTTGATGGCGCCCCTTCCCCAGGGGGAGGTCGCGAGGTCATGCGAGCAAGTTATGGAACGACAAAATACTGCATGGCGTTCCTCCGCGGAGTTAGTTGCTCAGATCATACCTGCATGAACCTGCATGAATGGGGAGACGAGAAAGATTGTTTCACAAAAGAGGACCTCACTACCTTGTGTGTTTCATTCTTTAATTTGCCACGGCTGTCATTGATCTGTCTTATTAGGAAGCATACAATTAAAGATACGGAAAGTATATCGCGCACTGCCAAGGAGGGCGATGGTAAGGTGATCCAACCAAGTTCCCACATGATCTAATTTGGTTCACAGCAATTTTACCGCGTGCCGCAGCATGGGGTGGTAAGACAACGCCTCAGCCTACATCGACCGCCATCGTAGTCGCTCAGCGGACGAATAGACGGGGCGGTCAACGTCAGTCTCGCAATGTTAACGCCTCCACTGACACTAAACCATCAAGTCGTCCGCATCACGATCGGAAAGGTGGTTCTATTGCAGGGAGCACAAAAACGCCATCCGTCACGTCTTCTTCGCGCCCTCCGACGCCAGCTGCTGTTGCATTGCCTCAGCGACCTGCCACCCCGCAGGAGGTTAAATCATTGCGTACCAAAGAGTTGGCTGTCCCACAACCATCCAGCTCACCTGTTCCATCGTTGGCGGTGGATTCCGACACTGGTTCAGGCTCTCAGGATGTTTCCCCAGTCCGTCCACGGTCCACCGAATCCGAGCAGTCCACCCCGCCTATTTCCCAGAGCATACCAGATGTACCTCCTGGTTTGCCTGCACCTTCACGCAAAATGGATCCTCTCACTCCAGCAGCCATCCATCCTTCGCAGTCTACTTACCAAATTTCCACTGCTGCCCAAGCTCTCCTCGACGATGTAAAATCTCGACGTGAAAATGCACCCTCCGTCTCCAGTGTCAGCATATTTCCCGATCTCGATCGCACGCTTAGAATGGTATCAGGAGAAGACAGCGAATTTGGTGGATTCAGTTTTAACCTGGATCCCAAACTCGCCAGAGAAGACCTTAACACGGATATCGCCCTTTCCGATCCCGAGGCAGAAGCCAACATACCTTTGAACGGCGGATTTATGGATGTCTTCCCGGCCCTGCGCCGCACGCAGCCACCGGCGCAAGTGCAGCATCCACGAGGGTTCATGGCACCACCTGGGCTTGCCTATCCATACAACTCCGGTCGGTCGATGTATGATCCTCTTCCCCTGCGCGGCACACCTGTTGAGCGCCAGTCAGTGGGAGTGTTGAACTATGTTGGCTCCTTTAATCCATTCGGAGAGGTTACTGAGGATCCAGTCGTACCACCTCAAGAAATCTCGTCCACCTCCAGGAACTCTCCCTTTGCTGACGAGGAAAGGAAAGTGTCAAGGTTTGGATTCGCACGAGGTCGCCAGGGATCCACCGCCGCGTCATCCCCTGTTAATGTCGCCTCTCCGCTTAGCGCGAGCGATAGCCATCATACACTCTTCTCTAATGATATCACACCATCAGCCCAACCTCATTGGAGTTTATCATCACATGCTGATCATGGGTACACGACTCCATCGTTGACGCAACAGGTTGCCCCAACCCAGTCCCATTCGCAGTCGTCGCAACCACAGCAGCAGCAACACACACGCTTCCAACCCTTCGACCATAACATTGTCAGCGAGGCACAGCTTCGCGAGTTTATCCAATCTAGTCGCGAGCGTGCTAGCATCATTCCAAACACCCCTGGTAGGAGACTTCTCTTTGTATGAGGTGTCACCGCAAACATTGACGATTTCTTTTTGTACTGCTTTTTGTCCTCAATTTTAACTAATGTTCCCTTTCTCATTTAATTATGTTTACCCCTCTCCTTCTCTTTGTTAAGCTATAGATCAGCAGCAACATTATCCGTATGCACAGAACCAGCCATTTAACGATCCGGCAATTATGTCTGTCCGATTTGCATCACCTGTCCTCCCAGCAGTGGTTCCCGCAAATCCCAATACGACCTATTCCTTGGCTCCCCCCGCTGTCAGTATGAACCTTGCATCAACGCACATGGCCGTTGGACCTCCTCCTGGGTTGGGTTATCCTCATGTTAACCATGCTGGAAACAATAGCGGCGCTGAGCCTCCGGTGGATTCTGCGAAATTTCAGCCTCCCCTTAATAGTGAGTGCCTTCCCTTTGTTTCAGGGGAGGGAGTCCCAGGTCAGAGTACCGAGCGCCGTACTTTCAGTGCGGAAATATTACCAACGGCCGTGATGTTGAATGGATGCATCCCCTTCCCTCTTTCCTCGTCATCATTCACTCGTTGCCCCGCCATGAATTCGTGAAGCTGCAGGAGACGTATTGGTATTTATTCGTGATGACGCCAACCATTCGTGATCCATCCCCAGCTTATATTCACACTTATTGTTACGCATGCCCGCCTTACTTACCTCCCCTCAATGCTCACCATTCCTAATCCCTCCCCGTTCTTTTTTCCTTGCGCCCGTTTCTGATCGTCTGGTACAATGATACTGACGAAGCTTTCTCGGTTACGTTTGCTTTCTTCATGCATTCCCAGTTCCGACCTCTATTCCGACCTCCCCGTTACCTTCTCTATCATCCGCCGATTTTCCAGCCCTTGGTACAGTGACAGACAAGTCCACGACCGCGGCGACCCCGTCCGAGGTGCAAACGCCGGCTGTCGAGGTATTGAAGCCGGAGGATGCCAGTAAGGAGCAAGCTAAAGTTGAACGCAAGGCTGCCAAGAAAGCTGCTGCTACTGAACGGGCACTCGAGCGACAGAAATCTGCGCAGGAGAAGGCCGCCGCACGTACCGCCGAGAAGGCACGTCTTGCCCAGGAGAAGTTGGTGGAACAAGAAAGGTTAGCCGCAGTAAGGGAGGCGAAGGAGAAAGCGGCAAAGGCGGAAAGGGAAAAGGTTGAACAAGAGAAGCTCGAGAGGGAGAGGATTGCTCAGCAGAAGGTTGCACAAGCTGAGAGGAACGCGAAAGCACAGCAGGAAAAACATGCGGAAGCTGAAAAGGAGAAGGAGATACCGAAGGGGCAGGGGAAAACAGGTGGAAGCTCAAAGGTCCCCACGACAACGAAAAAAGGCGTCGCTGAAAAGCAGGGGCCTGCTCCTCTCAAGGTACCTGAACCAGTCATCCAGGCTCCCATCCGCTCGAAGCTACCGAAAAAGACCAAGCCAGCTGCCCGTCCGATCAGGATCCCGAAGGACAACGAAGTCGCCACTGATGAAATGTCGATTGCGCCATCTGCCTCCGCCTACGGGGCCCCGGGAGCACTTACTGGCAAAAGCAGTGAGGTCATATCACCGAGTCCCAGTGTGTCTCGGGCTCAGTCCGTCGATCGTACATCTCCCATTGAGCAAACATCACTCGCGGATATTTTGGACGAACTGGACGTCAGATACCCAGCTATGGATCTTCCTAACCACCCCTTCTTTGACATGCAGAAGATCAATCCTGCTGCAAAGATGCCATTGGAGTATGGCCCTTTGGTCCATGCTCTATCAGCTCTCTCTGTCGGTGGTGGCTCGTTCGCCACTAACATGCCTTCTGGTTCCATCGACAATGCAGTATCCTCGTTTCAACAACTCCTGGAGACATTGACTCAGACAATTTCTGATCTGTTGCGACTTCTTCCCCGAACTACATGGGATGATAGCTCATCCTTTGATGGTGTTCTTAGGGACATGCTTAAAGGTGATGACTTCTTGGACGACACGGCCGACGACGCAGCGGGCAAGGAGGACGAAGTCGCCGCGCTTACGCTAGCCCTCGAACGTCGCGCTCGCTGGATGGAAGTTCAATTGTCAAAACTCGAGGAACTTCATCGAGACATCAACACAGCCGCTGTCCGCGCCGTCCTTGCATTCAACGACAGTGGTTGGGACCGCCATGCATTCATGCCTCGTATTGGAAGTACCTTGAAGAGGTTTGACACCATCGGCATGGTTGAGAGGGACGGTAAATTGAAGCCGATGTGCGTGGACGAGCTTGAGGAGAAGCTTGTGGTCGCGAAGGAGGCGGCAGTGTTTGCTGAGACGGAGCTAAGGGAGGCAATGGAGAGGATGCAAGGAGTGCGGCCAGTTGAGGTAGATGATTTCTGAGCGGGCTGGGCGCGGCGGTGCACTTGTTCTGGCAGTTATCGCTCGTACATTTTGACAGAGCGGGATCTGTT
>QFEQ01000089.1:237041-259923 GCA_003316335.1 Hemileccinum impolitum | reverse complement strand
TTTTGACAGCGGGATCTGTTGAAGTTCGTGAGGCAACTAGTTTGGTATTCACGAAACACTGGTGAGCCGCTTGCATATCTACCCACTTCTTGAGCGACGACCATGTCATGGCTGGCCCACGCGGACACCAGCCTACGAAATACAGACTTGTCGTGCTCCTCGTCCTTGTCTGTCTCGCAGCCGGACTCGTTCGGTGGGTAACACTCTTCTTGCCCTCGCCCTCGCCCTCGACGCACCGCGAACTTGTCCAACCCAATCTGAACACAACCCCATCTATCCCACGTCTCAATCGTATACACGGCAGATGGGAGGCAGTCCGAGCATCCCTGGGTCTTCCGCCTCTCGCTCACAGGGTCGTCCTCTCACCCGGGCCCGACTCAACCATGCCCAGTCATTCTGACAAGCGGGCGTCGCACTTCGATCTTGGCAGTAAACGTTGGGCAGACCAAGCCACTCGCCGACTTCCCCTCGATACGCGACGCGTGGTCGCTGCATCCCTCTAGCACGTCACGAGAGAAAGGCTCATCATTCGCCAGCCAAACCAGTACATAGATCCAAATATGATGTCATCCAGGATGCTCGTCACAAACTAAACGTCCTTTGAATGATTGGTGATACACGAATGGGGATGCTAGAGTCACGGCATGGAAGATATTAAGCAGGTGTTATACGTAGAGCATGTCTAGATCATTTGTCCATTGACGCAGAGATATCATCCGTGGAGCGTGGCATCTTGCCCTTTTTCCATACAACGAAATCATCTAACATGGTAGGCCAAGCCTACAAAGGTGTTGAAGGGAGATCACGTACGCATAGGGAAGGACGTACCCCGTCGGCTTCATAGTTGTTGAAATCCACATCGATTGTCTGGCAGAATTCATGCACCTAGCAACTCCATTGAATACAAGCTCCACAGAATTGTACCATTGAAGGATATCCACCATATTCCAGATATCTTTATTGGCGCCCTTATAGGATCCGCTTTCCTATTAAGGGTAAATCTATATCACAGCACCTGGAAACAGAAGGTTGCGCTTACGCCCAAGAACTCGATCACTTGGGTGACGATCGGGTAGCGTGCAGTTAACAATACCGACCATAGCGCCATGGCTGTCTATTCGCGTATGAGTGTTAGACGAGTAGAGCACATCTAAACCCGGTCACCTCTATGTCCAAATTCCTGCTTTGTCTGGAAGCAAGATCAACACAAGTCGCGGGATGGTACCAGGCACTCACGATGGCTTAGAGAGCGTGAAACAAAACTGATATAGCTCTGTGAATGCAGTATTGCGGTTTATTGCATATTGCCAATAGCGGGCTTTGTTGTAGACCTCCGGAAAGTTGGTTCCATCACGCTTCTTGACAGAAGATAACGAAGGAGCCGGCGTTGTTGGTTCTTTGTCGTGAATGACTAGGTTGTCCAACTCCTTCAATGCCTTGGCTAAGACAGATAACGACGAAATCCTTGTGTGCATGGTGAGCCAATTCTACTGAAGTGGAGCAGTTTGTGCACGCACCGCAGGGCCTCGGTTCCCTGGAGCCACTCTGAACGACTGAGTTTGGCCATCTCCTGAGCCTTGAATTGCCACGCTAGGATGAGGGGCTGGGCACCTTCCAGTGGTATACCAGCTTCTTCGCATAGTTTTTCTACGCCTCCTGGTCCTATTACATCAGAGTCGTCTTCATCCGCAAATCTCTTGAATAGCGCTTGTGCTTGTTGTCGTGAATACTCTACCATGATCTGTGGGTGGTGGCAATCAAGCATCGTGTCAATGAAAAGACCTTGATACACGCGAAGTGACCCACAGGAACTTGTTTGGGCACGTCCAACTCATCACTAGGTGCGACTTTGTTAGAAACACAGCACAAGAGGGACGGGAGGCGCATGCGGGAACGGTATTTGATCCAGATCACCCAGATTGACGGATTATATATGAAGGTGATCAAGGCGTGGCGGTAGGAACCCAGATAGACCAAAGGTGGACTTACTCGCTCTGCTGATTGCTCGTGGCGAAGTTGAGGGGTTCCTGCAAGTGG
Organism: Hemileccinum impolitum; assembly: GCA_003316335.1. Taxonomy (NCBI): domain Eukaryota; kingdom Fungi; phylum Basidiomycota; class Agaricomycetes; order Boletales; family Boletaceae; genus Hemileccinum; species Hemileccinum impolitum. The sequence continues at coordinate 257,886 of QFEQ01000089.1, read as the reverse complement.
CAAGTTGACATTTTGAGGTAACCGATCCAGAAAGCTTACGTCATCAGTTCTGGGCCCATGATGCTGATTGAGCTACATTACACAGACGCGGCAGCCGAGGGGGGGACGTACCCAAAGGCCTTTGTCGCTCGAGTCTGACTAGTTCCTCTACTTTTCTTGCCAGCTAGTCTTGTTTTCTTGGGTGGTTGCTGTGTGGATTCCGTATTGAACGCTGGAGATTCCCCAGGTGTATGAGAAGCCACCAACCTCTATAAAGTTACTGAATAGCTCGAGGTAAATCACTCTGAATATACGTAAGGTCATCAGATGGAACCACACACGATACGCCTGCCTCGGTTACGTCGGCCACGCCATTGTTTCCTCGGGCTGCACGGGCGGTTAGTCTAGCATACATAACTCTGACAGGCCCAATCTTTTACTAGTTCTAGAAGATTTTTTTGTCGATCGCGTCGTTGAACCCTCGACGGTCGTGTCAGCCTCTGCACGTTTACGCTACGCAGGCAGTAAATGCAAAATAATGAGGATGTGGTGGGGGACACAAAGCCGGTAGGACAAACCTTGGGTGGCATGCTCGATGGAGGTTAGTGCAGTGGACGCACGGAGAAAGAGAAGGACGATCCGAGCTTGCTGCAGACCTCCAAAAAGGGTTTTGTTAATTGACGCGTAAAGACGTCAAAAATAGCATAATATCACGTGATAATGTGACGGGGTGTATGGGCGTGACACCGTGTGACTAGATATCTCATCGACGATCATGGACGACGCTCCGGTGTTCAACGCAAACCCAACGATATACATATCACGAAAGTCTGCAAGGAAGTCGCGCTTTGAAACCGGTCAATCTCTTTGGGTAGACGGGGATGAGGACGAGGACAGGAGTAATAGTACCGACGTGGAGCCAATCGACCAGGACGAGATATTCGGTAATTCTGCTCGGACTAGTCACAGTGGGCTACGTGGCTGACTCCTTTCTGAGAGCTTATAAAATCCATCTCTGACCCGGAACATCCAAACAGCTTGGAAGAGCTCCGGGTCGTATCAGCTGAACAAATCAAGGTGGGAGAAAACCACGTTGTCGTCGAGTTCACACCGACGGTGCCGCACTGTGGCATGTCGACCCTTATTGGTATAGCAAAGTTTTTGCCACCTGTGACCAATGCAGGCTTATCAATCCTGTTGCTCAGGGTTGTGTATCCGAGTGAGACTGTTGCGCAGTCTTCCTCCGAGGTTTAAAATCGATATCCGGGTTAAGCCTGGTTCACATCAGAGCGAGTTCGCCGGTGCGCTCTCCTCCGAATAACACATTCGCTCTTTTGAAATACACTTTTTGTTCAGTGAATAAACAGCTTAATGACAAGGAACGAGTTGCAGCTGCACTCGAGAACTCCACACTTTTGGGAACCGTGGAAAAGTGTCTTGCGACCGCGGGGGCCATCGAACGAGGCATAATGTATAATGTATGTTATTTTGGCACCACTGTATCATTCCTCCATATCATCATACTTAACATATGCCGTTGTCCGCAGGTCTAAGCTAGTCGCAACATATAGCAAATTCAAACGACATACTGCATGCGAAAACGGCGTTCAAAAAGATTTAGTGAGATAGGATGGTGTCATGCTTCAGGCCTGCCGGAGGTGCCACGAGCTGGCTGCTATCATTCAAGTAGTCTAGAGCACTCAAATCAACTGTGGTCAGTGCCAGAGGCGTGGCCCTGCCTCTAACAGGTGTGGTATAGTCGTCATCCTCGATATCGGATTCAGAAACATCTGAACTTGATACACGCCGCGAGAAACGGTAGACGAGGGTCGCAATCACAAGCAGATTACAGTTGATGGTGGCAAAAGCAGCCTGGGTATATCAGGTAAGACTGGGACTCGATCATAACTACTGGATACAGTCATACCTCAAAGTCGGCGGCCACTCCAACGAGTGGCACAAATTTCTTAATCTGACTGACTGCACGAAGTATTGACACCATCGTCACGATGATACTTGAAGAAAAGATTGCGATGATCATCCTTCGTTGCTTCGGAGGAAGAGTCATGCTCCACAGCACCCGCACAGGCAAGGAGACGAGGATCGTGTCCGAGACGCCGTCGACTAAGCACATCCTTAATTTGACCCCTGAAAGACGGTATGCGCACTCACCACACAACTCATAGACATACATCGAGCGAGGCAGCAAACGTGTGGGCTTTGTGTCACACGCGGTCTCCTTGAGCCAACTTAGATCCTGAGTGTACCACCATACTTTCATCACTAGAAATATCAAGAAGAATAGAGAAAAGAGGGCAGCCAACGCAGTCACAAGACGGCGCATGCGTTCTGTTGCGTAGACGATGCGAGCTATCGAGAACAGTATGCTCATGCGAACAGCCCTTGAAGTAGATATCTTAAGTGATCCATGAGCCAAGTAGTCAAGTGGCATACCATACTACACAGGAAAACACCAGGGAATATATCCAGAGTCCGACGATGGAGACCAACCAATCTGATTGTCTGACGTCGGATGCTCGACAATGTCGTAGTGATAAAATCTGGTACGCACCACCTTCCAGATACATCCAAGCTGAGGTCAGGAGTGCAATAGCACAAATGCATGCAACGAAAGACCACGCGTCTTCCCACCATAAACGTCGGATTCGTAGCCGGTACCACAAGCGGAATAGCGACAGCAATATTCCGATAACTTGCAGAGCGCTGCTTACAGCTGCAAATCAGTCAAAGAGTGAAAAACGGAGAAGAGCGGAACGAAACCTCGTAAGACCAGGATTTTGGACTCGGAAAATCGATAAGTCGCACTCATCCTTGCGCCAAGGCCGCTAAACACTGCGCTCGAACCCACATTTATAGTCTCGCAATCTGTTCCTACATGTCATAGATAATTATGCCGTTATAACCATTTGACACGCCATGCAGGAATAATACCTCCCAGGCAGGCGTGTGCATTGACTGCGCACTGATCGCAAAGTTTGACGTTAGGGGATACCACGACCGAACACGGTGCTGAAAGCTGACTGAGTAATCTGTTCCGTGTTGATTATTTCACCGGTAACAAGACTTCCGGTTTTTTTAATCGTCGGAGTAGCATGCATGTTTGAGATACTGATCCTACCCACCTAGAAATAAAAGAAGTGAGAACGCGTGGGCATACGCAAGACTCCCAGCGTATGATATCCTTCTAGACTTAGTGCCCTGATGGGGTACTTGTATCAGGGGCTTAACTCGGAGACAATGTGCTGATAGGCTGTGAAGAGAGCCAAGCAGTGACATGATCGTGGTCTAGACGCACTAGCACGATATTTCTCCGCGCCATCATTGGGTCAAGTCAGGGTCGTGGGTGGGAATACTAAAGGCGTCCAAATCTGTCGCAGTGAGCTGGAGGGCATTGGCTCGAGTAATGGGCGAGCGTGAGGCAGTGTATGCCATCAGATGACTGTCGTAAGAGACAAGGAATTACACACGAACGGACATGCGACCTGTCAGACGTGAGAACCTGGGATTTGGCATGATAGGGTCACATACCTCAACTTGCCACGCCAATGAAGGGTGAAGTAGCAAATAGCAAACAGTTGAGACATAGCTCGGAAAAAGGACAACGGTGATAAAAGTGTTGGAAGGACTGCCGAAATAATTAACCATCGTTGCGAGGTCGCAATTTTGTGGAGCGCAACGAACGTAAATTAGTGGTCCAAATAATAGTGGCCCATCGGATAGGATGTCAGCCGCGGATGCAACAGACGAGGAGTGAGAAAGGCGTACTAATTAATTCAAATATTGCCAAGGCCGTGTTCCTTTCCCATCATGTTGACTTGGAAGGATATCAAAATGATGACCAGAATACCTTTCCACGAAAAGTTACCATTCGTTAATGAGAGCCAGACCAAGACAGATAGACCAGCAATTAAGACCATCGCAAGTTGCGCGATGGTGACATAATGCGTAAGATTGACGATAAAACGCTGAGTCCCATTGACCTACAAGAGGTGTTGAGTGTGTTCCAGAGTGATAAAGACGACGACGACGCTAGGACATGTGGATGCATGTGTCCAAAACCGAGACCGCGGAAGGAGGATTAGTCTCACCCAGTTCAAATTGTAGGGTGACCGGCGACCATGCAAATGACACTGTCCATCAGTGCAAGTCTGCAAGAACCACAGAACCATCCTCCCACCAAAGCTTACGCATCGCATAGCGATAAAGCTCTATAACCTGTCAACACGAGGGCTATAGCGGTTAGAGCGCGCGTGAGAACTGTGCCCGTTTGTGCAGTGTGCATATGACTGAACGCTCTCGCTCACTTTGAGATTCCTCTTCAGAGAAGCTGGTTTGAGAACGCTGCGCCTCCTTCGACCGTTTCAATGCCAACGTCATACCATAGGAAATTGGAGATCGTAAGACTACTAGCACGCCATCCAGTGTGGTCGAAGAATAGTCCATCATGAGAATAAGAAGCGCTGATCCACGCTGATCACGCTACAGTCGCGGAGCAATTCATTTTCCCTGAAGTGATGGTCAAAGAGGTTCGTGGAGCGCGCATCGGACAGGGTGGCCCATTACATACATGATATATTATACGTTTCGTCCACGCTGCGGGCTTGTTCTGACATTTCGCGCCCAACTTGAACAGAGGGATAAACTAGGGCTACAGTGATTGTGGGGAAGAACGCAAAGCTACAATATATGGTAAGTGTGGGCTAGTGATCGCTACATGTTCAGATTGGCTACATAGAACCGATCAGTAGAGTCAGTGGTAATAAATAAATAGACACCCTGCCAAGAGCCTGTCACTGCCCCAGGTGAAGTAAACGAACCAAATCAAAATGTGGGTATTCTTAACGAAGATGGAAGAAAAGTCAAGGTCTAGTCTTCGAGCAAAAAATCCCAGTTGATGCCACGACGCATTCCCTCGGGTTTCTTCGAACAGCGAAACATGCGTTTCAGCATCTCCATGCGGGGGTTCTCGGGTGCATTAGTGTGGATGTCCCACATGCGAAATGTCACGGCACCCGCGGTTTGGATGACCACCTCATCGGCATCCCACTGGTCACAAGGATCTTCATCGCAACAAACATTTTCCATGATGCGATTCACGAAACCTGCAGAGTATGACGCTCGTCCCGAATACCGGATGTGACCTTTGAAGTCAGATGGAAGCCATACGGTGACGTTGGATTTGTCTGCCTGGACCTCCAGGTAAAACTTGCATCGAGGGACCGGCCGACACTGGTCATCCGCCATGAGAATCACGCTGAAAAGAACAAAACGCACGCGGGGAACTTACAACTTTCAATTTGACAGGTGCGGAGGTTGCAGCAACGAACATGTTCAAGTGGTGGTCCACCGGCTGCTTTCTTGCGCGATAGTGGGGTATAACAAGAGACACATCTATCTCTTTTGGCGTCTCCAGGATGAAATCCCAGTCGCTGGACGCATGGTAGTGGATCTTGTGTATCCCATACGGTTCTACATGCTATGAGATCATGGTCAGTTAAACAGAGCACACCGATGTGAAAGCACCTACCAGCATGCCAGGTTTTTCACTCGAGGCCGTGCTCTGTCGATCGCTTGAGAAATGGAACACCTGACACTGTACGATATGACTGACCTCCGTGGACGATTCGCAATTGCTTGCCATCGTCGCCTCCGGCAAAAGGGAGGGAAAGGCGGGGTATGTGCCATGTTAGCATGAAGCAGGCACGGGGTTATATGTGTCTGGCGTAAGCGACCATCGGGACATCGCCGTTCCCCCCTTGTGCCCGAAAAGGCAGGTGTTGTATTCTCCATGTGGTCCAGAAACAAAAGCAGACGCCGGCGACTTGAGCTAACAGAATGGCACGCGGTTTCAATTGTTTTATTACTCATGGTGGTAAGAACATGCTGTTCCCTGTCAATCTGTTCTGACCGTTTTGGCGGATAAGCGCATGTCGTCTTATTATAGCTGTCCTGCCAGCTCAGCCAACGACTCAGTCCCGCGCCAATGACACGGCAACCACCCAAGAAACACTACAACAAGTCTCAAACGATCGACGACAGTGTACAAATACAACAGTGTAATGTAGGCAGGTAACGGCAAGCGAGCCAGCGCCGCGTCAAAGGAATCCCAACTACTACCTCCCGAAGAGCCGGCGCACGTGGCAACCCACGCGTGAGCCTCGTCGACAGTGGCATGAGGCGTAGCTTGATTTTGCCTTCCGCGTAGATGTATACCTCGTCGCCATCCTCCATTGGCATGTACGAATCCAGTCTTATAAGCTCGAGTAGTGGGCTTGTCCCCTGTGGTAAAAGCCGTCGTGGCTCTTGACATTGACAACCCCTCGGAACAGCGATGGCAACGTCAGCTTCACGTCAGCTTCGCGTGCAAATACGTAGAGACAGAAAACGTGGGTCTCAGCGCCGGGGTGTCGGGACTATGATGGAAACATTTCCAATCGACCGTCTGGATGGAACGCTGGATAGGTACAACTTCGTCGCATGGCAATGGCGCTCCTCGCGCCAGCCTTGCATTGATACGCTGTTGCAACGAGGTCGTTTGGGAGGTGAACTGATCACCGAGTACCGCATGCTGTCTTCGGGGAGTGAATTGCTTCGTGATGGTCTCGACCTTTTCATCCTGAAACCTGAGGTGAGGGGCTCGCTCGCGCAGCCGCATCTATGTACTGGTCAACGGACCTCTAATGCGGTATCCGACCCAAGCGGGAACGAGGTTAAATTACTAATGAGTTGGGTCAGTGTACAATCAATTAGATATGAAACGCGCTCGACTATGCAATGCTCACTGAAAGCGTTTGAGACCCTGCTCATATCGTGGGATGATTTAAAACTGTTGGTGAATCTTTCTGACCCAAAGCTGGGTTATATATGACTTTTGCCACTCGCCAAAAGCGTCAAGGTGGTATCCGGAATAAAGTAGTTGAGCCTCACCCCAACAGAGTGCTATTCAGTAAGTGGATGGGCATTTACTTACGTTGGAGCAATACCCCGAGTGGTCTGCCAAGCGAGATCAGACAATGCAAACCGGGAGATGCCCTTGACAGGTAATCAAGATGACACGGAAGTTACTTGATGATCTCGTCTCTATGAGTAAGCTGCCGGAGCCATCGAATAATGAATTTCACCGATGGGCCACACTGGTGTCAGGCATGGTCAAAAATATCTCACCAAATCACTCGTTGCCCACTGGACAGCTTGCATATGATTCAAAAGCGGGGTTACAATATAGATGCATCGGCATCGGCGACATGGGGTCGAACACACCAATAGCCTAGAGATGTGCTTCGTGACCATCTTCGACTGCCCCATTCTAGAGAGCGTCACCTAGTATCGGAGGGCGAGATCCCCGGCGCGCTTTCTCAACAAGTCGACTAAATTCTTCGTTGTGTAAAGCCTTGACAACTTGCTGATTAGCCGACTCTCGATGATACAGAAGCCCTCACCTCATAGGCAACGGTGTCTTCGACCACGTATTTTTGTCCCTTTTGTCCCTCCTCCCATATCTTCAACTCGACACGCAGCTCGGATAGGGTCTTACGACACGCAGTCTTGTCCAGATTTGCGTTATACATCATAACCCATCTAAGTGGGAGGTTGAGTCTGACAAGAGTTTGTGCTGGAAACGGACATCACCTTCTGTGTCTAGCAATTCGTGTGTTTCGATCCCCATTCACAGGCAGCTGCTGAGAAGATAAGAGTTCTTTCAAGGCCTTGTCCTTCAGAACGTCATAAGAGACCTTCGGCAACCGTTCCACTGCGTCATCTGAATCACTTCGTGTTAGAGCCAATATTGAGTTTTAGCTTGAGCATCAAGAACCGCCAATCACCTGTTACGCTTGGCTTTACCCTTTTCCAACTTGCTTCCAAATAGCTTCGTCCACTGCTTTGTTGCATCTGGGTTTGAGGGGTCATTCCCTTTAGAGTGCAATTTCTGTCCACAATCCGGTCCATCCATGTGGGTATTGATCGCTTGGAATTCGACAGAGTTGCCACATACAGGACATTTTACTAGTGAGTCGGCTGGATAGAGAACAACGATGAGGGAAATAAGGACTAGGACATCGGCACACTCACATTGTAAGGACAAGAGTTCTTCTTCTCTTGGATCCGATGATGGCTCCATATTCGTTTGCCGCCGAGAAGCTTTCCTCGCGCTCTTCGCCCGCAGTGGCGATGAGTCTGCAATCTCGCTCGATTCGTTTGGGTTTGAAGGTCCTGCTACGCATACAATATCAGAGTCCGGACTGAGCAAGACCTCAGTGTGTCTGCGTTTCCGTCCATTCCGAACAGGCGTCTGGAATCGGCGCAGTGCCTTCCCATTGTTCAAATTATGTCCAGAAACTGCTCTTGGCTGCTCCTGTTGAGAAAGATGAAGTACAGTTGATCTATAGGGGTCACCGATGGGCAAGTATCCAAACTAACAGCCAACCACATACCGCGCTGCTTTCCAAGCCGAAACGACCTCCTCGAGAGCCGGATTTACCCTGAACTGTGCTTCCGAAGCAGATTTTCGACAACGTGGACATTCCAATTCTCTCACGAGGTGTTCTCGTATGCACTATTGGAGCGTCTCTCAGCATAGTCACGCTGGAGTGGATTTTGTTGTTGCATACCAATGAACAAAAGCAGTGGCCACATACAAGCGATATGGGTGCATCGAAAAATTCACCACAGATTGTGCATCGAAAGCTAGCGTCTAGTTGACGCAAGTTGGTTTCTGAGAAGTCAGTTGGGTCAGGTATGTCCTGCGCGAGGAGCATTTGTACATTGTTCGTGAGCATAGCTAGACTGAAACAAGAGGGGGAGCAGACGCGTTCTCAGGCTGTGACTCGGACGTTTGTGACCAGACGCGCCAAGTCACAACCAAATAAAATAGGATGCCGTGATGGTACAGTGCCAGATCGAAAAAGTACACAATATTCATACATTTCCCTCAAACTCATATTGATCTTCCGTCACGACAACTCCACGAAGCAAAGGATCCAGGGAAGCCAGCTCATCCTTGATGCCGTTCCGCGCGACCACGTCAAGTTCTTTCAATAGAGTGGATGTTATTTTCTGTGGGGGATCACCATTGGAGTCGCCAAGACGATCGGTAAACTCACTTTGAATTTTGTATCTACTTTCAGTAGGGTATCACCCAGCCCCGCTGTCCAGCTAGGAGGGGGGCTCCCCAGCCCGGTTCCATAATTCTGGCCGGGAGCCTGGACATTTGCGATCCCCCACAAACTACCGTCACTCTCCTCCAAAGGCTTGGGCGTCAAGTCTTGACTCGAGAATAAATACGACACCCCTGGATGCGGAGCGAGCAGTCCCAGAGGCCCCATCATATGTTGACCAGAATTTGAGAATGCAGAGGGACCGAGAATACGGGAGATCTTATTGTACACCTCAGAAAGCACGTCAAGAAGGGATAGTAATGTTTGATGGTAATCCAGTGGAAAGGGCTGTTGGAGGTCAATTCGATGTAAATCATGTACGGTATGGTTCGACGCACTATATGAGGTGAAACAAGGTAGGAGGCTTCTGATCCATCCGAGTATGGTGCGGCATATTCGGCATATCCGCCTGCAGCTTGTCGTTTTGCCACTTTGGATCGGAATAATCGCTATAGTATGAGTTTAGGGTAATACCGCCGTGATACAATGAATATCCGATACATATTTGGGCTTGTCGGGCTCTTCTTTAGCTTGATCATATTCGTTCATGGTGTTCAGCAAACCACGAAGGTAGTCGTGCGCTTGGGGTATATCCAGTAGGTTGGAGAGAGACATCGCCAGGATGGCAAAGCGATGGGTCCTATGGTATTTCCCAAGCAGTCAGGAAATACGCAGACAAGAGTCGATCGTACACACCGTTTCTTCATAGCGACGTTATTGAACACCCTGTCAAGTTCGCTGCGCGGCATCATGATCGTGTGGAACCAGTGGCTGCGACTGAACCGTAGACTCAGTACATATCACTTGTTCGAAAGAAGAACAGCGTACCCTTCGTGTACATTGCGCATGTAGGTTAGGGTGATGATGCGTTTCTGTACCAGATCCCGGAGATATTCGACGGAGGTCCCTTGAGCAATAGCGGGTGTGCCGTTCGCAACCAGTGTTGAGGACAGCGTGTCTGAGTGCACAGACTGACCATCCCACTCTCTTCCCGGGGTAATACTCGCAGTCGGGGTTTGGACCGCTGCTGCATAAACCGCGCCAGTAGCGGCTGAGATGCTACCGCTGGGAATTGGACCGTTGGGTGGAGGCTTGAAGGAGGATAGCAAGTTTTGGGCAGAGCTCTTCCTGCGCATTGTTGGACGGGGAGCGTCCGACATTAATGGGCTTGACAGCGAGATGGTTGCCTGGAAACTGGACATATGTGGGTCAGATCGTCAGAGACGAGTGGAAAACGGTGTGGTCCCGATAATGTCCTAATTGGGTTATGTTAACAGACGAGCCTTCTCTCCTTCTCTTTCTACTGATCTGACACAAGCTATCAATCGACCCAATGGACCCGTCCGCTGTTGCTACGCAGTTCACTCAGTATTACTATTCAACATTCGACACAGATCGCTCCAAGTTGGCTCCCCTATATGTACGTCTATCGAACGAGGACAACGCGATTCCAGTTGATCTGACGAGCCTCCAGCGTCCAAGGTCAATGCTCACATTCGAGCGCGACCAAATCTTAGGAACGAATGCCATCGTCGAGAAACTCACCGTAACTATTCGCTTTTGAGGTCTTCCAACGATGTTGATCGTCCCCCAGTCATTGCCTTTCACCAGGGTTCGACACAACGTGTCGACCATCGACGCACAGCCCTCTATATTTGATGGAGCCCTTATCGTCAGCGTCACAGGCTACTTATTGGTACGTTGGTCTCTCCACGCTTCCACCCCAGCTTACCTCCAAACAGGTCGATGATGAATCCAATCCCCTCAGCTTCAGTCAAGTGTTCCAGCTGATCCCCGAGAATGGCACTTATTACGTGTACGTATCTTGGCTTGATTATGAGCGCGTACCAAGGTGACACACGCGTTTTGTCAGCTTCAATGACATCTTCCGTCTCAACGTCGGCTAATTTCAAGGTGGAGTGTATGCCTCTATCACAGTAGAACGAAGGTGAACCAAGACATCGTGAAGAGATGATCGTGTGTCTCTGTATGTACCTTATTCCCAATGAGCAGATGATTTCAAGTCTGGATTAGACCAAGCCCTTTCTTCGCCTGAGCTTAATCTACAAGGTTTGTCGCATGCAGGCGCGCCTTCCTCGGGCTCTGATTGTACCCTGGCTGCTACAGCTACACGCGGGCAACTACTATGAGGCATAAAAGAAGTTCTTCTGTATGAATACGAGAAGTAAAACACAAGGACCACTCAGCGCGTTGCATCACAAAATTACATTAGTGATGGCTGATCCAAACATGTTCCTCACTTGCATAATTCATCTCAGTATCCTGAATGTCAACATTCAAGCAATGGCGAGAAAATGGAGGAGGAAACACTTGCTCGAACGACCCGGTTTTCTTCCTGGCTGCCTCGGAAGGCGAAGGTCGTAGGCACCACCATTCGGAAGCAGCTGTGGCGGGTGCCAAGTGCCATGTAGGATTTGCAGGAGCACGGGAGATGGTGGGTCCGCGTAGGTTATTCGGTCAATTGTATAATGGTAATCTTCAAGTCCAGGCACGAGATTAATATTCATATCTGCTTTTCCCGACTCTGGGGTTCCAGGTGTGCCGGGTGCAATGAAAGGGGTATTACTCTCGTAGCAGGGAAGCATATATGGCCGGTTGTCGGCTCTTGATTTGGCGCGCCCCTATACTTCAGGATGCTGGAGCTTTTCCCTCCATCAAACCTCTCGTGAGGATGACTGGATAGTGCACGAATCCAGTAGTTCCCTAGGGTTTGGTTGGCAGTCACAGTTACAGAATAGCACTGGCTGGCGAACACCGACGAGTCGACGACTAGGGGTTCCGTCTCAACACCGTCCGTTTCGATGACTGTCATCGTATGGCCATCAATGGTGAAATTGAACCAGGGATCGCATGAAGCCCCGATTATGCGGAAACGATAACGTCTACCCTGCTTGCCGTGACAACGGTAAGCGGGGACATCGGTCCACCAGTATACCGCGGCCCGGCCACGACCGTTTATCACCGTGGCGTCTGCCGTAAACGGAGGCAGGTCCATTTGGCGACTGGGTATATGATACCTGTACAGTGAGCTTGGAATCCAGAATGAAAGTATTGCATTCTGTACCGGTCGGAAGGGGTGATAACTGTGTTCTCTGGTGAGCAGATAAGCGTCTCGTTCAAATACCTAAATATGGAATACGTACCATTATCGACGTCATACAGATGTTTATGCGGGTCCTCTGGATCGTATATTACCAATGGTCCTCTGAGACCGTCACAATATGGAGATGAGGAATGTGAGTGGTACCAGCAGGTTCCAGATTGACTGTGTGCATTGAATTCATGCAAGAAGCTTTTGTGCGGCTTGATGGCACGTTGTGTAGCCCCCGTAGTGTCATCGGCCCAGTTAGACTGTTTCTGGTAGCCAATGCTGTGGGGTTTCAGAGATAAGCATAGAGGTATATTGGATATACGAACAAGACTCGTAGATGCCTCCATTGCGGTATCATGAAGATAATTTGTCACGTTGATTTTGAAGTCGTCGCCCTGAAAGAACATTAAAACATGCAAATTCACGACACGAAATACCTACTTTTTGCGCAGCAATCAGCAATCCTGAAAACGTTCCTCCAGCAAGTACAGTTCTTGAGGAGACATCAGTACAAACGGTAGGCCAAACTAATGCAACTCAACGATCGGAGAAACCCGTCAGGAGCAATGACCCTGCTGACAATGTTTAGCTGCGAGACGGGTCGCTCGGGAGCGAGGACCTCTCTTGCTGAAACTCGGGCGCAGCCTTGAAAGACCAATGTTTACTAGTACATGAGTAGACCAGGGTGAGCGCGAGGATACAACGGGGAGGAGCGCGCATGTTTTGAACAATGAGCGCTCGTGACGGGGGCTATCCAACAGCAATCGAGTTTCTGACTGAACGTAAATGCTCATATCGAGTTAAAGAGAAATGATGACACCACCAGCCCATCATGAGCATTGAGCACCGATCACCTACGTATGTGGGTATGCATCGACCAATTTCTCACCGACGCCGGAATCCTTTTACTCCAGACAAGCAGCCTCAGATCCACACCACCTTGAGTCAATTGATCTCACAATAAAAATAAAATTGAACACCCACGTGAGTTTTTCATTCTCTATGGGGAGTTCGCCGATATTCAACAGGCGTGGTCAAAGGCTTTCCACCGATATCGGTATATCGAGCAGGAGGTTTCCCATCTAGAATGACGATACGTAAATTAGCCCTCAACATCGAACCGATCAGCGGACTGCCAAGAGAACATTTGTCACTTACATTATGAGTAAACTTTTCTCGAGCCCGCCCGCGTTCAAGTTTATAAACCCGCGACTATACTATGTTCGCGACTCATCTTATTAGCTTAGATCGAGAGTTCTGCTCATTTTCCCTTTAAACCGTCGTCTACCGGCTTATCCGTTGTTGTACGGTCGACCGTTAGTGTCACCCTTTCATGGGGCTAACACTAGTAATGTGAAAAGTACGTTATTCAAACGCGAATACGAACATGAGGGAGGGGTTCGCACCGGAAAGGTTCAAATCGCGGTATACAGTCTTCTATGATCACAGTTTTGCGAGCCCCCGAGCCGTGCGTCATTACATCCAGACAAGCAGCCAAATGACCACTGCCAATTTGACTACTAGATCAGTGTCCGCGATCAGTTTACGGAATGAAGACGCTGTTTCCGAGATAGTCCATACCCTTGTGTTGATTGGAACGACTCTCCGTGGTGAATATTTCTCTAATTGGCAGCCGCATGGACATTCCAATGAATGACCATTGATCCAGTCCGGGCCATCGTGATTCGATTACCCAAGAGGCCACCCAGGTTGGCAAAGATGTTATTTCCATCTCCACCATGAGTGCAACCAAGGGCTATCAGTTACTGAACACATCTGTTCCGCCAAGAAGGCGCTGCACTAAATCAGATTCCGCACAGTATCGGTGATAGGAGCTCTCCCGCAGGCAGATCCATGGATAAGAAGATGGTGGTTCCGATCGCGAACGCTTTGAAATTTTAAGGATCGCGAGGGACGCTACTCCTTCCATCCCTCGGGGCTGTTCAAATCCAGTTGGGTGGCATCTACGTTTGTTGCGCCCCGCGCATGCTAGGAACCTAGACAAGGAAGACAGCTCGAGGACTAGGACAATATGACCTGTCTATTAAGTATGACCTGGATTTGGCGTTTGTCGTCTCTAGTAGGCACCGCTTCTGAGGCCTTGAGGGGTCGGAAATGCCAGTGGCCCGCCGCCACTCGGTGACCATGAAAAAGGGTTTGAACCTGGTGACCAATCATATTCAAGTTTGGCACTTCCTCGGACTCGGACGTGCTGGCAGACTCGGACATCACGATGGCACTAGTAGTAGGCACTGACGCCCCCCGGACCGGCCAGGGAGACTCCAAGTCTGCCGACGAGTTATGATAACGCCTGAGACTCGATAGCCGGCATCGCTACCACTGGCATCTTCAAGTTGCTTTCGCTGAATGGCACGAGTTCGGGGGAATTCCGAGTTAGCAGGACGCGGTATACGGCCCGGGACTCGTATCATACAGACGGATCTTAATAACGTTACAAAATGATGATGCAAGAAACATGATACCTTGACCCTATTACTACAACTATATTCCAAACTCAAAACGCATTACCATTGCCAACCAACCAGGCCAATGAAGCACTCGCTCGACGACTCGGCGAGACCCTGAAATGTTTCAGAGCCGTCCATTTCGAGGGGTCAATCATATCCTGCACTTCACGGGTGAGATCTTGCCATCTGAGAATTAAATTGAGCTGGAGGGTATCAACTCCTGCATCACCCAGTATTCGAACTGCATGAAGGAACCACCCGAGTTCGGCTTTGTCGTTGCATTGTAAAGAATGTTGTATTTTGAGCGTTCTGAATACCCCGCGATACTTGTCTGCGAGGAGGATGAGGAGCTCGGCATACTGATTCAAGTCATATCCACTACGGTCTTGGGAAACAATCGACAATTCCTGAAACACCGGACTTGAAAGCAAACGAACGAATTCGATGGCGTGGGATACAGAACCATCAGTGGTTAATGTCTGCAGCGAGGGGAAGACGGAGGATATTGGATGGAAACGAGAGTCTGGCCAGCGTACAAGACGTAGGTCAAGTTCCCGTATGGCGGACGCAGAAAGTGCATGGCAGTATTTGTGCAGCACATTCGGGTCAAGGGGGCTGGGTTTGATCGTGATTTTTCGAAGTCGTTGAAAGGGAAATGGAGTAAGGGAGCAGAAGGGCTCCTTTGGGCTCCCCTCGAAATGGATATGTTCAATAAGAGGGGCATCCAGCAGCAACCGATTCATGATCGAACTCCAGAGTACGGTTTCCACCTCTGGAGCCATTGAATTGGCCCAACTGAATGTTACAGAGCGAAGGGAAGAGGGAAGCATCCTGAGGTGCGGACTGGGAATACTTTTCGCGTGAAATGCAAGGGTAGAAAGGTTCGGGAAGAGCTCGACGTTGGGACGAATATCGATGAGTTGGTTGTAAATGGAGGAGTACACGCGATGCGGGATCCTGGTAACCGTCTTTACATATAAACGCCGAGCCCGCTCAGCGTACTTGTCGAATGTCGCCCACTTCTCCGGGGGTAGATTTGAGACCACAAGGCGGTCAAAATGAAAGCAAGAGTCTTCCTGTAAACAAGTATGACATCAGGTCATGACAAACACTGCCCAGCCCTTCCAGACGCACACCCAGAGTTAACTCGTCCGGCAAGAGAGTGATAAATGGCTCCAGAGAGTCATTAAGTGCCCATAGACGATCAAGGGCTAGCTCGGCGATAGCTTTGCAGGTGAATGCAAGGTGGCATATACTACGTTTATCATTGCCGAGCTGTTCCAAGATTATCTTCAAGAGTTCGGCAATGTAAAGAGCGCGGTGTGGGGCAAGATTTTCCAGAGAGTTGGTCTCTCTAGGGACGGTGGACATGGCTGTGAGAGATAATGCACGTTGTCACATGGCCTCACCTGGACTGAATCCGAGGTGCGTGCGTGCGTTTCATCGGTAGGTTTGACGTAAGAAGTAATGCGATCAGCCGAGGAGGCTGGGTGCTGGGCTTCCTTGATAAGGAACCTGCTGGTCATATTCTTGCGGATTGACATTCGAAAAGCTGGGCACCGTAGATTTTGTTGATTAGTACGCTGACTGCGGTGAGCGAGTCAACTTGGACTGAGGCTTGGTGGTGGCAGTGGCAGTGCTACGCAGCTAGAACCGCGTGTTTCTCGCACTAGTGTGCACCTCCTTGTCTTTCTACTTTCACGTCGTCCACCATGTCTACGGGTTTTGGTCAAGAAATCGTATCCGTCATAAATAAACTTCAAGATGTGTTCAGCACAGTGGGATCATCAGGATCCCAAATAGACCTTCCGCAAATCTGCGTGCTCGGTAGTCAAAGCAGCGGCAAGAGTAGTGTACTCGAGGTATGCACCACCCTCTACTGCGGTACAGTCAAATGAACTCTTCTTCAAGAACATCGTTGGACGAGATTTCTTGCCTCGTGGCACTGGTATCGTGACACGGCGACCGCTCGTACTGCAGCTCATCCACCGCCTCGCGAACCCACCACAACCGAATGGTCTCTCATGTACGTTGCAAAGCGAATCTTGTAGCTTCTTTCATCTCGACACTTATTTCCCGAAGCACAACTTGCAGGCGCGGACCAGCAAGCCAACGAATCGGAATGGGGAGAATTCTTGCATCTGCCTGGCGAGAAATTCTATGACTTTAACAAAATCCGTGCAGAGATCGTCCGTGACACGGACGCAAAGACCGGTCGCAACGCTGGTATTTCTCCACAACCCATCAACTTGCGCATATTTTCGCCCAACGTGCTAACACTTACCCTCGTCGACTTGCCTGGTCTGACGAAAGTGCCTGTTGGAGACCAACCTAAAGACATCGAAAAGCAAATCAAGGATATGCTTTTGAAGTACATATCGCGGCCCGCTTGTATTATCCTTGCTGTCACAGCGGCCAATACCGACTTGGCAAACTCGGATGGTCTCAAGTTGGCTCGTGAGGTTGATCCAGAAGGGACTCGCACAATTGGTGTCCTCACAAAGGTTGATTTAATGTACGCTGGTCGACTTTCTTTCATATAGCGAAAATCTCACTGATATGTCCAGGGATCAAGGGACCGATGTTGTCGACATTCTTGCAGGCCGTGTTATTCCACTCAGACTCGGTTATGTACCAGTTGTGAACCGTGGACAACGTGATATCGACACTTCCAAGTCTATCAATGCCGCCCTGGAGGCAGAGCGCAATTTCTTCGAAACACATCTTTCATACAAGGGCAAATCTCAGTACTGTGGGACTCCTTTCCTTGCACGTAAGCTCAACATGGTTCGTTCACGCTTATCATCCATACCACAAGTTGATATTTTTTTAGATCCTCATGCAACACATTCGCAACACCCTCCCTGACATCAAAGCACGTATAACGCAGCAACTTCAAAAATACAACGCTGAGCTTGCAAGCCTCGGTGGACCACTGGGTGACGGCTCAGGGGGCAATGTTGTTCTTGCCGTCATCACCGAGTTCACGAACGAATTCCGCACTGTGATTGACGGTAACACAAATGATCTGTCTCTGAATGAACTCAGTGGTGGTGCGCGTATCAGCTTCGTATTCCACGAATTGTTTAACAATGGTGTGAGGAGTATCGATCCATTCGATCAAGTAAAAGACGGTGATATCAGGACGATTCTGTACAACTCCTCCGTAAGTGACCGTCCGGCGTATTTGTCTGTTTGATTCCTGACTAGCACCTAGGGTTCAACACCATCATTGTTTGTTGGTACCCAAGCCTTCGAGGTCATTGTCAAGCAGCAAATCAAACGGCTTGAAGATCCTGGCTTGAAATGCTGTCAGCTAGTATATGACGAATTGATCCGAATCCTTGGACAGCTGCTCCAGAAGATTGTAAGTCCTCATCCACGGACACGGGCAAGGTTGACCATATATTCATATACAGCAAGCCTTCAGACGCTTCCCTGCCCTCAGAGAACGGTTCAACGCCGTTGTTGTGAACTTTTTCAAGAACTCCATGAACCCAACGACCAAACTTGTGACTGATATGGTCGCGTGCGTACCAAGTTGGCTATTTCCAGAAGGTTCAGACGTAGTTAGCTACAACTTTATTATAGCATGCAAGCATGCTACGTTAATACAACTCATCCCGACTTCCTTGGCGGCCATAAGGCATCTTATTTTCGCGCAGGTTCAATATGCCCATCACTGACTCTGTTCACTTTGGCAGGCCATGAGCATAGTCCAGGACCGTCTCAACGCTAACAAGCCCCCTCCGCCTGCAGCTGATCCGAAGAGCGCTAAGCATGCACCAGGCCAAGCCAATGGGGGTCGCGACCTCGATGTCGACCCCAAGAAGGACGAGTCAAGTTTCTTCGGCTCATTCTTCTCGACGGCGCGAAAAGGACAAACGAAGAAAGCGGGTCCGGTTATGGAATCGGTAAGCACTGCTCGAAATGACAGTCCCCCCGATTCGGTTGATACTTATGCATCCCGTAGCCACCTGCGATAATCAGACCCCAATCGGCGCTCAGCGAACGAGAGACTATGGAGACTGAGGTTATCAGTAAGTCAGCTAACTAATGCTGGCTTAGACCATGCTCACTTGATACTTTGCCTCAGAACTCCTTATCCACTCCTATTTCAACATAGTAAAGAGGGAGATGATTGACATGGTCCCAAAAGCGATTGTCCTCACGCTCGTGAACCACTCCAAGGAAAATCTGCAGCGCGAGCTGCTACAAGAACTCTACAAGCCTGACGTCCTGGACGAACTGATGAAGGAGAGCGAGTTTGTGGTTAACAGGAGGAAGGAAGTTGTTGGCATGGTGACCGCATTGAACAAGGCTGAGGAGTAAGTCCTAGATGAAGACTCTTCGGATTTGAGAATTGATCGTCCTCACTTTTATAGGATTGTTGCTGGCGTCTAGATTTGCGTGTGCGTAGTACTTTCGTGTCTTGAGTTAGTGTAATACCCTCCCGCATGCATGTCTCTCCTACCCAATGTGTGGTTAGATCATTTATTCGTCTCTTCATCATAACTAATTCCAATTGAGCGGCATGGTAGCTAATGCGTGGGTTATATACTACTACCCCTCTCTTCCGCTCTTAGGCTTGTATGGACTAGCTTCGCCGGCTGTCGCTTCGCTATAAAGGTCGGAAAATGAACACTACGTACGTATGAACATGGCTGCAGGCAGAACGCGGTAATTATTTGCGGTGCATCGGAGGTCTACAGGCGGTGTACATGTCGTCAGCAACACATCACGGTGGTGGCGGGTACATAAGCGAATACAAGACAACAACCCCTCTTGCTCTCTTCTACCACCACAACTATAATTCACGACACTGTCCACCATGGCCGAAGGTTCTTGGACGGACGACATCCTACTCAAGGTTCGTCTCATACCCGTTCTTGCCCGTTGCTATACACCCTCCTCCGCTGCAGCTCCTTAACATCGTGGTATATTTTGCCTTCCTTGGTTCCAACATCTACACCATCGCAGCCCCGCATGACATTTATTATTCCGGAAAAGAAACATACATCACTCCTGCTCCTTGGGCATTCTTGATCTGGTGGGTTTGTTTACCCCCCTTTGTTGCCACTTCTTCATTGGTCGGACAGGACCCTCATTCACCTGCTCCTTCTCGGAACCATCGCCTACCAGTTCACCACGGCTGGGAAGAAGGTCATTGTCGATGGCATCTCATGGCGGTTCGCCTTGCTCGGTGTCCTTAATGCAATTTACGTCAACCTCTGGGCGTCGCACCACTACATCGTGGCCTTCATCTTCGCGCTCTTTGTCAGCAGCACTGTGACGGTGAGTTTCTTGCCTGATTGCGTGCCCCCGTCTTCCATTCTTCGTTTTGGGCGAGGCGCTGGCGTTTTTGATGGCGTGTATCTCGCGATTACATCATACTTGTTGCTCACCCGCTTGCAAACTCTGGTCAGCACATCTACTACATCGTCAAGAAGCTGCACGCACCGTCAAACACGGGTGATGAAATATTTGTGCACCTTCCTTTCTCGCTCTGGCACGGATGGACCACCGTTTTGGTCGTTCTCACCGCCTTTGAGGCTTTCGGTGTCAATGCGCCTATTGAACCTGCCGGTGTCTGGACCAAAGTTTTCGTGTTCCTTGCTCTGTGAGTCACCTGCACGCCTTTGAGTACTTGTCACTCATGCGGCTCGTTACATAGCTTCTTCCTCGAGGGCACCGCTGCAGCTTACGCCTTCACTTCCATTGAGGGTGACTTGCCCGCATCCATCGCCATCATGTGGTCCCTCTTTGCCATCTTCGCCCAGCAATCAAACCCATTCGTGCACTGGACTTCTCTCGTCTTTGCTATCCTGAGCGCGTTCTGTGTGGTCAAGGGTGTTTGGGGGCTGTACAGGAGGTTCACGCGTGGTGTGGTTCTTCTCGAAGACGAGGAGCGTGGTCCGTTGCTCGGCGGGCGATGAGCATGCCGTGTGATCGCAATCCAAGATGGAGGCAGCTCGGCGCGATTGTTTTCATGTCTTCTGTCAAAGTGCGTTCTCCAAGTTCAAATGCTTGACTTTCATGAACAGTGTGCATATATCTGTATTGCAATTCCTCTCCATGTTTTTTTCTTTTTACATGTAACTTGCAATTTA